>PISX010006357.1:0-98355 GCA_004024625.1 Mellivora capensis
AAAAAAAAAAAAAAAAGTGCTGGCAAGACCAGAATAACTGAGACATCAGCGATTCGGGCCACCATTAGAAATGACAACAATGATGTATGTTCATGACATGGAGAGATGCTCGCTCCACGTATTGTTAATAGAAAAGGAAAGTGGTAAAAAATAAAATAAAATAAGACACCATTATGGCATTGCAGTGGTTTAACGCATATTGTAAAAGTCTGGTAGGAAAAACATCAGTGTTAGTGGTGTTTCTCTCCGTGTGTTAAGAGTGTAGTGATTATTTTTTTAAAAACCTATATCTTATATTTTTAACAGTTGAAATAGATTTCCTTTGTAATTATTGTTAGAAGTATAGCCAATAGAGATACTTTGTAAAGATGTTGACCTTGACCCCCCTGCTTCCAAAGGGCTGCAAATATCGTCCTGGATGGAGGGGCAGAAGAAGAGTCAAGGTTCCTCCTGGACAGGAAGGAGTTAAAATTAAAATTTGTGAAAAATGAAAAAAAATCTTTCAGCTTTTCTTTGCTATGACATGTGCTATCTCATGGTGGGATAATTATAACAAGTCATGGGGAGAAATTGGTACAATTATATTTAATTGGTTCCAAAGGTTATTATCTGTTTCAACCTTTACCTCTGAATAATAGCAGAGAGATGTAGCTTATGTGAATTTTTTTTGTCATCCTATCAAGAATTACTTCAGGGATAATAGATCAGATTATTGTTCCGCCTGTTACATAATATAGGATTTTCGGCACTGTCCATAAAATACAAATACAGTGAAATCTCGGTCGTATTGGCATGATGAAATGAAAACTACTAACCACCGATCATCACGGTCGGACTTCAACATATTAAAAAGAGCAACAGTATGTTAAGTGTCAGCAAAATTGTACCGCAAGGCCAATCAGTTTTACCAGAGGTTTTGTTACTAATCAGTATTTAAAAATGCCAATTGTTCTTAAGTACCACAGAGTGAAGAAAATTGAGGCCTGCGTGACAGGAAGCAGATGCATCATCCAATAATTTTTCAATTCCAGGTGACACATTGGGTACAAAAACCTGCAACTCAACTATTTGTGCATTTCACAGCTGTGTTCCTTATAATAAGTAAATACATTATTTGATGAGTACAGCATCTTACTACAGCCAGAAAACTAAAAGCACCCACACGTACAGCGTGTATGCCCTGAATGGAACCCTAGGAGGGAAGATTGTTGGCCCTTGGGGGCCGGGCGGTGGCACCAGGAAAGTTGCTGCTGGTCAGGGGCTGTTAATGGCAGGGCAGTTTTCTTTCTCAGACAGGTGAAGCCAGGCTTAGAAACCTGTGTGCTCCCCAGCGACAAATGTGTAGGGCAAGCCACCATCCAGGTTGCTGATGTAAAAAAGGTTCATCACACTGCAGTCAGACTGCAACTTGCAATACCAAAAAGCTGAGGGAGAGAGATCCAAGCCAACCTCCAGTATGGTCATTCAAGTTTTTTGAATGGAAAAAATCTTTAAAATAATTGTAGATTCACATGTACTGGGAGAAACAATACTAAGATTCTTATATACTTTGCGGAGTTTCCCCAATAGTAACATTGTACAACACTGTAGCACACTGTCACAGCCAGGATATTGACATCTCATACAATTATTTATTAACTGACCTTATTCCAATTCCCCTAGTTTTCTTGTTCTCATGTGCAAATGTACATGTGCGGACGTCCTTGTGTGTATGTTTAAAGTTTGAGAATCTTCACTCCCCAGATATGAGTGGCCTTCGTGCTCAAAGAAACAGATGGATGTGGATGTACTCTTGCAGGCTTCCCCTATTAGAGTGGGGTGGGTTAGCAGGAGTCGGGGGACAGGCTGAACCATTCATCGAAGAGCATGTGTTTATTGGCTGTCTGCTATTCTCAACTAAGTGTTAAGAGTCTGTCCTACCTTTAAGGATGCCACAATGACTAGGATTTGTAGAGAAAATGGTGCTACTTACTTTCCAAACACCACGTTTTATCTCCCACATGTGCCACTCCCTCCCTGCTTCCCTTGACAGTTGCATCTTTCACTACCTGCCCAGAGGTCTCCTTTATTCAATATCCCTGTCCCTGAAAAATCCAAAGTAAGCTGAATTTTATGCTCTACTAAGGGCTCGGACTCTGGCCTCAGACAGATCTAAATTCAAATCCCAGGTCTTTACCTTCCTGGTCTTGGACAATTAATCTAAACTATTCAGGAATCAGCTTCTACATCTGAAATTTTGGGTTAATAGGAGTCTTTATTTCATAGGATTGTGATAATAAATGAAACACTTCCTGCAAAGCACTTACTGAAGAGTCTGGCACGTAATGTACTAAACCCATTATCTTTATATTATGTTTATGTCGTATGGCTATATAAGCAAATATTTATATTTCATGTTACCATAATCTTTAATAAATATAAGAAAATTTATTTTGAGGAATGAACAGCAAATTCCTCTATAGAGAGAAGAAATTTCGTGTCACTTGATGAACTATTTTCTCAATGCCAGAGCCTGGGTATTTAGGGCAGAAAATTTCCTGCGAGTGAGCCTTTTACACTCAGGATATGTGTGTGGGCAAAGGGCCAAAGTGTCTGTGATGAATGTTTCTCCAGTTAGGTGTGAGCTCCCTGGTTTCCTGCAGGGCACAGAGACAGGGCTGCATAATGACTGTCAGTTAATGTTTTCGGGGACTCCAGCTTCTGCGGGACAGTGTTGATGGGACTAGGTGTTGGGTAAAGTTGCTGACAGTATTTTCTGCACCAGGCATTAAAACATATGGTGTGGAAAAAAAGGGTTTTGGAGTCATTCCTAAAAATAAGAGGCATTCTGGGGGGATGTGGTTTGGACACCAGCATATTGGTATGTAGAAATTGCTCTGTGATTTCTGGGGATGGTTGGCAGTCTGCCCTCGATGGAGAGTCTCCTGCACCAACACTCTCAGTCCAGGACACCCAGCTGGGGCAGGCTGTTACCGTGATTGCTAATTGCTAAGTTCTCCTCTCAGAGAGCTTCATGCTGACCACCTGGTGAAGAGTCCAGAAGGAAGAGGATAGTGATTGTAAGCAAAATCAAAAGGAAAGAAAAGGATATTGGCTGCCAGTATCAAATCAAGAATAGAAAACTTGAGCCTGTCCCATTTTGCTCTCAATAGGTTTCAAAGGAAAAAGCAGGAAAAGGGATTCATGTAATGGGATGGTAAGTGTCAGGGTGCTGGACCAGAGTTCGCTCTGCCTGTAAATAAGCTCCAGCATGTGCTGCTGTGCATGAGGGGTACGGCTACATGAAAGCAATGTCCATGAACAATGCTTCAGCAAACTCAGGGGTTCAACTTGGCACTGGTTCCTTTTCAGTGTGAATGGTCTAATTATTAAATTAACTGCCACCATTTATTAAGCCTTTACTCTATGCTAAGGAGTGTTCAGTACCTTCAATGAACATGGAACAGGAAACCAGCTTCATTGCACAAACAACTGAGAAGTCATTTATCTCGGGTCCCCTGCCAAGGGGAGTGACAGACAGGATTTTTACTTCAAATCTTGGTAGGGGGTTTAAGTGCTCAAATGCCTGGATTTCAGCAGTTCAAATAAAACTTTCCCCTATTTGCATCTGCTCCAGGAAATCTCTGTCCTCTGTCTGTGTGTGCCTTGGTTTCATACACTCCCATCATCCCCAGTGTTAGAAGACAAGCAGCCAGTTACTGCGGGATGGGGCCCTTTACCACAAATGATGCTGCCAGCTATTTGAATGGAAGGGCCGTGCTGCTGCTGACTTATGTGACTGGAAAGGATTCATTTGGACTAAGATCAAGTCTCTGCTGACAGGCGACGAGCCAGTGGCACCACCAGAGACTGAACCATGCCTCTGCCATAGTGTGTCCTTCCTTCCATCCAGGGGAGGCAAGGTGGCCAATCCACTTTGGGATTCTCACAGTCACTATAAGGCAGCTCCTAACCACCGCACCCCACCCCCACCACCCCGGCAGCAGTGCTGCTGTGAAAACACAGGGACCTTGTTTTAGCCTAACAACACACACCAGGATTCCATTTAGGGAAGGAAATTCAAGTGTTTGGTGCAAGATGGGATCCAAAGACGTGGGAATCAGGTTGCACAGAGGACTTCAGAAAAAAGGACCATTGGCCTCTGTTTTGGACACAGAGAAGAATTCATGGTTCCAAGCATGAAATGATGAACAAGAAAAGGAAGGAATTAGAGAGATAAGAAAAGAAAATGGATTTGGGGCTGTGTCCTATATGGTGACTTGTCAAAAAGGACTTTGGAAAGGAGAAATAGACCCTTTGTTTGCTGTGTGATGTGCGATGTGACACCCGCTCTAAGAAGTCATTTGTGCTCATGTGAATTGGGAGTGTGGGTGGGATGTTGATGAGAAACAAATGAAGGGACTGAATTTTAAGTCTGGATGTCTCTAGACCCCAAGAGGCAACAGAGGCCACAGAAATCAGTCCTCTAGGTATTTACAGATATATTGAGAAGGACTTTGGACCACCACAAGCCATGGAATTTTATATGTGGTTTTTGTTTGGTTTTTACTAAGACTTTTTTTATAGCAGTTTTAGGTTCACAGCAAAATTGAGAGAAAGGTACGGAGATCTGCCGTGTATCATTTGCCCCCCCACCACCACGTGCATAGCCTTCCCCATTTTCAAAATCCCCCACCAGAATGGTACACTTGTTACTACTGACGAACCTATACTGAGACCTCTTAATGCCCCCAAATCTACAGTTCCTATTATGATTCATCCCTGCTGTTGTACATTTTATGGGTTTGGACAAATGTAGAATGATGTGTACCCAATATTATGGCATTATACAGCCTATTTTCACTGTCCTAAAAACCCTCTGTGCTTCATCTAATCATCCCTCCCCATTTCCCTGAATTCCTGGCAACCACAGATATTTTTAGTTTCCATAGTTTTACCTTTTTCACAACGTCCTATAGTTGAAGTCATATAATCTGTAGCCTTTTCAGATTGGCTTCTTTCATTTAGTAATATGCATTAAGGCTCCTCCATGTCTTTTCATGGCTTGGGAGTTTATTTCTTTTTAGCACTGAATAATACTCCATTGTCTAAATGTATTGTGGTTTATTTATCCACTCACCAACCAACATCTAGGTTACTTCCATGTTTGGGCAATTATGACTAAGTCTTTATAAACATCTGTGTGCAGGTTTTTGTATAGATGTAATTTTTCAACTCCTTTGGGTAAATACTAAGGAGCAGGATTACTGGATCCTCCGGCAAGAATGGGTTTAGTTTTGTAAGAAATCACCAAACCATCTTCCAAAGTGGCTGCCACATTTTACACTCCCACCAGCCAGGATAAGATTTCCTGTTGCCCCACATCCTCCCCAGTATTTGCTGTCGTCAGTGGTCCAGATTTTGGCCATCCTAACCGGTATGTAATTTGCAATTTCTTGATGGCACAGGATGTACAGCACCTTTTCATATGCTTATTTGCCATCTGGACATCTTCTCTGGTAAGGCATCTGTTAAGGTCTGGCCCATTTTTTAAGAGGTTGTTTGCTTTCTTATTGTTGAGTTTTAAGGGTTCTTTATATTTTAAATAACAGTCCTTTATCAGCTGCGTCCTTGGTAAACATTTTCTCTCAGTCTGTGGCTTGTTTTTTTCATCCTCGTGTTTTTTTAAGGAGGAACGCATGTTCAAAGCCATCTGTCTAGATATCCATGGTCAAGAGCTCTTGCTAAGATCTTGTTTACATTTATTCTTTCACACACCTTCGGTTAGAAGCTTGGTTGTAAGCGTGGGCCTTCTAGACACCGATGAGGAATTCTGGGAAAGGAGAGCTGGCTTGCCTTAAAAGGTCACCCAGGAAACTTCATCACACCAATCTCCGTCTCTAGCTAGGACATGCACAGATAACATCTTCGTCTCTTGCAAACCAATGTGCAAGGAGAATGGCTACTCTCGAAGAGTCTGAGGAGTACAACCTGTGCACATTCTGGGCTCTCAGTCCCTGAGAAGCCCACTTGCCTTGAGTTTAGAGCTTAATTTTTTGGTGAATTTATTTTGCACCACTTTTACTGAATTCAGTCAAGAAGAAAAACATACAAACCTATGATATATGATCCTAACTATTTCCAAATACTGATTTAGTTTACAGTTTTTCCTTCAAGACATTGCTTTCTCTTTAAAGCACATATTTATTCATTTATTCAGGTCTCTGGACAGGTGATTGCCAAGGCCAAGGCCTCTGCAGGGAAGAACATTACTGTTAGTGGAAGAAAAATCCCAGGAGTTTTGGATATACTTGTTAGGTATACAGACTGCGTTTTCTAAATGAAAGATTGCAATGTCATGCCAATAAACCAGCAATAGAAAAGCACCTTCGTGTCTGTAATTGGAGAATGGTAAAGTGGAGGGATTTGGATGCAATCATAACATGAATCAGTCAGTTGTTGCAGAAGGAGATGAAGAGAAAGTCCACATTTTTTTATTAAAACCACCTAACAAAAATCTCACTCAGTTCCCATTCACGGGACCTGGTTCTAGCCCCTAATTTATTTTTATTACATTTGGTGGAAGGGAAACTCACTTCAACAATGACAGTTCAGCTAAGGCAGCTGAGGCTTACAGTTTGCATGTAAACGCCAGGCTGAACAGTTGAGCAAATCCATCACTACGGAGGCTGGGCAGAAGCAGTCCTGAGACGGACAGGGAGAGCGGAATCACGGTAGCCCACCCTGCTGAGCCAAAGCAGAAGGGTCAGATACTGCCTTGTAAGCGGAACTGTAGGCAGGGCGGGGAACTCATCGGAGTCCAGACTGCCTGGATGGGTCGGCCATCAGGTTCCATCTCATGTTTCCATTTCTCCGTCCCCATCTCCTCTCACCTCCATGTCCTCACCCAAAACGTCTCAACGGCACTACAGCTCTCTTAATGCTATAGAGCTACTAGAATTTTCTGCAAGGAGCCTGTTTTCATTTTGCACTTCCAACAGGGCTTCTCTCCCTATCATTCTGCATCAATTGGTCAAGACACCTTTTGAGATCATAAACCGGGTACGCTGTGAATTCAGATCACACCGCAGCATCCAGGAGCTCCAGAACAAAAGCCGGCAGCCTCCTGTCTGTTCATTTCAATCCTGCCTGTTTTCCAAGGTACACTTGTGTGTAGACTCCCTGAATGCATCAGCCTCATAGAAATTGTGCCTGTCTCATTTCTCTGAGAATAAATAATGGAACCTTTCTTCAGGTGCATCTTAAAGTGTCTTGTATTATTTTTATCATTTTATGTGTGTATATATTTGTCCTGTTGGGATATAGATCTGTCCTTATCTGCTTAATTAAATTATAACCTCCCTGAGGCCACCAGTCCTCATCTTAAGAACAACTGGCATTTATAATGCTCTACAGTTCCAAGGCCACATCTCATTGGCTTCCATCCCCTCAAAATTCCATCAGTCAATGTGTTATCTTTACTCACTCCCATGAAAAGTTCAAATAAGTCTATTGGAGAAAAGCAAAATATAAGACATTAAATCATAATGTGTCCATGGAGAAGCTCAGACATGGGCTTGTAAATCTTCCTGTGCATCCAACATGAAAGAACATTCAATCTGTTTCACTCCAAAAGCTCTTGTTCACTTCAATATTGTTCACAGAGAAAGGCCTGTGGGGTTTCCAGATCTTGGCTTTTGCAATACCATATTTCTCAGGCTCCATGTAAAAATGTCACCGAGTTGATTCAAACTTACTTTTATGGGGCAGAGACTGGAAAATCAGCAAAAGGGTTTAGTTATGCTAATTCACTGAAGAGCCCAGCAGCCCTCCCTCTTCAAAAGACCAAATAAAAAATCCTAGTATCCAAATCTTCCGAACTTTGTTCTAGGAGTTCTTTGCAAAGAAGTCGTATTTTATAAAACTTGAGAACAAAATCACAATTGCCCTGGTCTACCTGGGAATGAAAGGCTTTGCCAAACTATCTATTGGAATAACTTAAAAACAAGATTTTAAAGTAGAGCTTGTTGGTTCTACACTGGGAATATTTTGTATTGGGGGGACAAAGATGACATCTGCCTATGCTCAGGCTTGTTCTGATCTAATGCACTGTTGATGTCTGCCCCCCCACCATGAATGAGGACCACGATTTACCATCATTAACTATGCAGATGACTGATTTTAGCTCAGATACCATATTAACAATCTGACCACAAGTGAAAAAAGCCCTAGGTTTTTCGTTTAATTCCAAACTTGGGGAAAATGCATTTAGTAAATTTACTTCTGCCACATCACTGAAATTTCTCCTGAAAGGCACAGCTTTCTTCAGCATTTGGATAGAAGCTATTTCAAGCCCTAGGAGAGTCAAATTCTTGGAGGAAAAAGAAAGACACACTGTGCAGTGGAGGAGGGAGAGAGCCAAGTGTCCTGTGGAATACTTGTCCATAATGACAGAAGCAAAGAAGGTGGGCCAGACACAGATGCAATTATTTCAGCCCAGTTCCCGCAGAAACTCTGTGCTCACTGACCTTTACCCGTACCCCCAATCCATACCATTCACCACCCACATCATATTCATCCAACCAACTGGCAAATTCCATAGGATCAGCCTTGAGCAGATCTTCAAGAAGGAGGATAGCGATCATCATAATTCTTTGAGAATTTAGTAGCATCAGGAACTCCACCAAGCACTTCACACAAGTTATTTTATTTACAACTGTGGTAGATACTACAATGTACCATCCAGATGCCCCTCCTTCAGGCCTGAGATGCTCATGGCCCCAGCTGCTGGGGCTTGGTGCTAGTGACTGATGGCTCTCCAGTAATTGATCTTGGCCAAAGTGAGCTGGCTTATCAATGTCATGTTCTCTCCCCAGGACAACCCTCATCCGATGAATGCTTAATGTGGGGATACAAAAGTCAGTCTTCTTGCCTCAAAGAAGGACCTCTCTGAAAGGATAACTCATTTTCAGAGATCCTTCTAGAATCATCTAAGTACTCCATTATAATTGCATTATACATTTCAACTTCTTCGTCTGTCCAATCTTGCTTCCTTCACCTCCCCCACATGTTGTTTCTGAAAGTATTCCCCAATAACGCTTGCATGCAAACCTGAGATTTCTAACATCTATATCCTGGGTTACTCAACCCACAACAGTTAAAACCAAAAGTGATCCAAGGAAGCAGATTCTGAAATGAAACGTTGGCATTGGATTACTAGCAGCAGGGTATCAGTGAGACCCCCTCACTGGTGGTGGGTGGAACAAGGAGAGCCCCAGCGTATAGGTGCGGTAGTTGTTCAGCTTGCTCAGGGGATCATGCATGATGGGAATGCACTGGTGGGTGCAGTATCTCATGTACATGAAAGTTTCACAAGAAACAGTAATTAGAAGGACTTCTGATCTGGAGATCTGTTGATGGGTACCATGGATATACTTGAGAAAGAAACCACATAAGACAACAGCAGAAATGTGAAAACCAGAGGACCTTCTTTTGCATCACATCAAAAAAAAAAAAAAAACCTCATCTCCTCCTACAACCAGAGGACAGAAAGAGCAAAGGGTCAGGCACAGGACTTAACAACAATAGCAAAAATACTCCAGATAGTGAGGAAGACCAGGCAATAGACTCAACTCCACCCTACTCCAACCAAAATTTAAAATAAATAAATAAATAAATAAATAATTTAAAAAATAAAAATAAAAAACCAAGGGGTAATGAATATTCAGCAAAACTAAAGGGAAATGGAGAAGAACCAGGAACTATTACTAGAGTGGCTTGACCCAAGACAGCCACTAGGTTCTAGGTTCCCCACCTAATTTACAGAGGCTCCAAGTCCCTGGCTTCTCTAAGCTAAGTCCTGTTGTAAACTCTGGCATTTCCCCAACTCTTAAAATGAGCCATTTGATGAGGTCTTGCATTCTCTTGCTCTTAAAGTGTTTTCACTTTGCTCCAGTGCAGGGACAGGTTGTCAGCAAATGGGCAACTGTCTTATCTAAGGCTGATGGATGCAAAGGAAAGACGTAAAGATCAGCATGTGCGATGACCCTAAGTCTCATAAGTCATAAAGTGCTAAGAGCTCCCAGAGGCATAGAGAAGGAAACTTCCCAGGAAAGAGGTCTCTGAGTTAGGCTCCCCGACACATAATGTGAATTCTCACAGAGCCTAAAGAGGATCAGACGAAGGGGGACTGCATAGTAGTGAAGGGCTTCTTCCTTTCCTCTTTCTTGCAGAAGCCACTTTCAGAATATCCATTCCATAGTTAAACTGAATATACCAGTGGCCTGGCTTCCATAATTAATAAATAAATAAATAAATAAATAAATAAATAAATAAAACTATACTCATATAAGACCTAATGCATGTCAGATATTATACTAAACACTTTACGAATTAAACTCACTTAACCCTGAGTCCAGTCCTCTAAGGGATAGAGGATTATATTTCACGTTTTAAGGTTGTAAACACTAGAGCACAGAAAAACTAAGTGACTTGCATAAAGTCACACAGCTAAGTGGCAGAGAAGGACACACCTAGGCAGACTGGCTCCACACTTTTATACAGGGCATCACGACCTCAATTAAGCCTTCGAAGTTTCTAGTAGTCTAGCTAACCCCAGAAAGCCACCCACATGGCTTTGAAATGAGGTCTGGCACTAGTAATAAGAAATATTTGTCAGCACCATCTTCGTGACCACATTCTGTGCCTGTAGATATTGTTTCACAACTGCCCTGCAGAGTAGCTCCTGTTTGTGTTCACATTTGATAGACGAAGGGACTGAGGTGGGAAAAGATTAAATTTCTTGTTCAAGGTCATACCACGGGCGGGGAGGGGGCAGAGATGGCCTCGGCAACTATGTCCTTCTGTCCTCAAAGCTCAAGGTGTTAACTACTCCCCAGTACTGTTTGAGATGGAAGTGTTGAGAAAATATGAGCCTGGGAATTAATAGGTGTTGATACTTCTAGCCCAGTTCTCCTGTCCTATTTTAAAATAAAAGCTATTTGGACCAAGGTCAAGTGACACTGGGGCCCACATTTGAGTCAGGCAGTACCCTTCCTGTAGATAACTTTCTGTATGGACTGTGGGAATAATAGACAAGCTAGAAAGCACAGCTTCTCATTCTTGGCTCTCTTCACCAGACACGGGGATTGAAAGAATACACTAAATATTAGCCTCATTTAAATTATGGCTTGAGTTCTGGTTTATTTACCTTTCTGTTTAAAAGTCATTCCCTGAAGCTTATGTTCCTGATTCTCAGTGACTGGCTAGAAGGTAATAGCTGTTTTCCTTCTTAGCACAAACCTAAATACAGTTTTGCAATGTGCCTTAGATCTCTAAAACAAACAAACAAACAAACAAAAAAACTATAATAAAAAGTTATCTTCCTCCAAATAAGTTCAAAAATGGCACCATGACATGGGCTGCTGTGTAAGAAATCTGTCTTTAAGAACGACACATCAGTTTATCATGTGTTACAATGAGCAGATGTTCAGCTTGTGGGAGAATGTGTGTGTTTTAATTTCTCCATTTGTGTCACTTCCCTGTCCCCATTATCCATCTGGTTCCTTTCTCTGAATCCCCTAGAAGCCATGGGGCACCTTTTGGGATACACAGTCAGGATCATTAGATTGATAACTTTTCAAGGCAAAAGACAATTTTCTTTAATAAAATTATACAATTTAAATGATGATTTTTTTTTTCTAACAATTTGGCCAGATAAAAGGCAAAACAGTGGAATGAGGAGTAGGTTGTTCTCCACAGGTGTCTGGCTGTCCATTGGCTGGGCTTGCTGGTCTAACCCACAGCTTTATCGCATCAGAGGGGAGATGAGGGTGTGCCAGACTTGGGTTTCCAAGAAAACAAACAACGTGGGGCACCTGGGTGGCTCAACTGGTTAACGAAGCATCTGACTCTTGTTTTCAGCTCAGGTCTTGATCTCAGGGTTGTGAGATTGAGCCCCAGTTTGGGTGTGGAACCTGTTTAAGATTCTCTCTACCCACGCCCCCAGGGCTGCATACATTCTCTCTCTCTCAAAACAAAACAAAAAAAAACGTTTATTACAAAATGTCTCCATCTTATTTAATGAAGACAGATTAATATGGCTTCAAATCTTATATTGTACAATATTTTTATCTTAATTTTAAGAATGTCAATATTTTAATATCGTAGAATACATGCTTATAACCTGTATCTTTTTAAAATTAAGTCAGCCAGCTGGTTTTATGGATTTACTAGACTGGTTACTAAATGTTAACATTTAAGTCTCTTACTCTGTCATTGATGAATTATGAAAAGTGAAGTCTGATGTTGAAATCACATGGGCATTATTTAAATGGTTGAAATGTCTTCTCAGGAAAAGTGATGAAAAATGAAATAACGGTATGGGACTTTGGATCTGAGAGTGTTCTGGAAAGGCGTAGTCCTGAGTGGAAACACATTTTCTATATTTACCAGCAAGTTGAAAACAAATTGGAATCATCTGTGAGATGGGGACTACTGACGTTTCCTTACACAGAAATTCAGCCAAGGGATCCAATTAAATGTATATTCACCATGTTCTGTGAACATGTGTTCGTAAGAACCCCTCTTCCACCCTCTCCCAGATAAAAAGATAAAACAAAACAAAACCTGCCAAAAAGCTGATGTTGGAGAACATTTCTAATTAAAGGATAAAAATACCTCTTATTTACTGAGGAACTATTTTTTTAGAGGTCCTTAAAATGTATCATTTTTAATCCTCACAATAACCCTATAAAGCAGCTTCTTTTAGTCCCATTCTGTGAAAAGTGAAGCCCAGAGAGATTCAGTAACTTGCTGCACATCACTGGAAGTGACAGATTCAAACACAGAGCTGCTTAGTTCCACACCCCCTGATGCTAATTACCATATGCTATTATACACACACACACACACACACTCTCTCTCTCACACACACACACTCACGCATACAGCACCAGGAAACTAATAGTATTATTCAGCCCAAGTGCTCCGGGGCCACGGAGAAAGAAAGACGAGCTCCAAATAAAGGCAAATCCTGGATCCTATATGTTGACTTTCACAAAACACCATTTGAGACAATAAATTTTGACAATTTTGATAAAATAAACTTCAAATAGCAATGCATAAAAACTACTGTGTTATGATAAGGTTCAGGTCATTCAACTTATTTGGCTATAGAATACTCATTTGCTTGTTAATGTTAAGGACAAACATTACATTTTCCTTAGTATCCACAGCCAGTATTTTCCATTCAGTTTCACACTTGAGCAGGTTGGGGAAGGGACGGACTTCATTTGGTTTAAAATGGAATCTTCTAAGAGTAAACGTGACTGTGGAGGTAAACAACAGGGAGCACAATGCCCAGCAAATAGTGTGAACTTAATAAGTATTTGATGAAACTTGATTGAATGACAAATGCAGTATATTGACCTATTGCTGTATGGTATGTGAAACACTTTAAAGGTCCTAAAAGTTCATTGGGCAGGCAAAATTTCAGTATCTTGCAATTTTATTTAAAAACAAGTATGATCTATGGTATGAAGACATTCGCACATTTTGCTCCATTGTAAAGTTTGTGTATACCTCCCCCGCAAAAATTACCAAGAAGTCCTTCAAGAAAAGCCATGATTCATTAGGATTTGAAGTAATATGTCCCTCTTTTCCAATCACTTTTCATAATACTTATTTTACAAAATTATTTTGCAAAAGAATCCTCCCCCAACCCTGTGTTCCAGAATTGGATGGATTGTCTAAAGATTTCCATGTGGACAATAATCTTAAACTGAATATGAGACTGTAGTTTTAGTAACACTGATTTTTAAAAAAGACAAAGGAAGATTTCGGAAATGGTCTTATGTCAGTAATAACTGTTTAGTGGTTGGCATAAAATAAAATCTGTTTTGTTTTGAAACAAGAAGTACACAGAATAAAATAAGGTTAAGATTGATTTTAAAGTAAGACAGCTGCTGCCTAGCTAGAAAATAACAGAAGAAAACATTTGGCTTATTTTTAAGAAGCTATTAATTTAGTTTTGGAGGACTTTTTTTTTTAAACAAACTTGTTCACATTTTTGACAGAGAAGAGAGAAATCAAAGCTGACTTTTGTAGCTTGCAGCCTGGTCCAAGAAGGAAACTGCCTTACCATAGGATTAGTGAATTTGCAATATGTTACTTATAATCCAAATAAGTTCCATTTTATGACTATGTTTTTAAAAATACGTGGAAAAGATATCAAGAAACATTCTTTCCTTTTCTTTTACAGCTGTCAAATCATGAGTTCTTGTGGATTCCTTAAAGAAGTTGCATTCCATTCCAGTCGTTTCATATTTTATAATGATGTTTGAATCTGGCCTTTCGCCTTAGAAGGTGAATTTGTGTTCTGTTATTTCTCTTGTGGTTATGCTGAGTCTAATGTTTTGAGTTCTTATTTCAGCTCCAAGTCACCAGGAAAACTGGTGATAGCGCCATCATTTGAGGCTTAAATTTCTTGCTCTTGAAAATGAAGGCATAGGATTAGATGATGGGAAATTCCCTTACAGCTTTGTCTAGAATTAAGTCAAACACAATTAGCCCTTAATCAGTTACAGGCTAAAACATCACCAGCTCAGTGTAAATTTTAAAATGCCTTCCGCTCCTTAGCTGCTGGAAAATTGTCCTGAATGTATTGATAAGTGTTGATTATGAATGCGAATGGCGCCCTCTAGAGTTTTTCAGTGCACAACGGCCACCAGCTGTGGCCGCTCGTGCTAAATCTTGTTTATCAGCTAACGTGGAGGCAGGGATTAGCAAATCGCAGGATCACCAGTGAGAGAAGGGGAAAAGAGAATGTAAGGCAGACTTTAGTGCTGATGGGAGATGTGGAGAAAGAATCAAGAGACTAACACCCATACTGTTGGGTCCCCCAATAACGGGTCCATGATTAAAGGAGCGAGACTGATACAAAGCGAAGGTCAATCAAAGCTTTATTTCGCGCCAAGCATCAAGAATCAAAGCGACCATCAAACAGACCGGTTGGGGCCGCCCCTTACAGAGAGGGCGACTCTCTGTTTCACAGACTAACTTATATAGAGCAAAGGCCATGTGGTTGGGCCTGGCCACACACAGGTGGCCAGTGAAGTTGTAACACACAGAGAAAGCTGCACGGTCATGCTAGGTGACCAACTGAATTACAATTTACCCTAGTAGACATTTCGGTTTTTTGTTTTTTTTTCTTTTAAAGATTTTTATTTATTTGACAGAGAGAGATCACAGTATACAGGCGGGCAGAGAGAGAGGGGGAAGCAGGCTCCCTGCTGAGCAGAGAGCCCGATACGGGACTCGATCCCAGGACCCTGAGATCATGACCTGAGCCAAAGGCAGCGGCTTAACCCACTGAGCCACCCAGGCGCCCCCCTAGTAGACATTTGAACCAGCCTATCACCTTGGTCAGAATTGGCGCTCAAAAGGTGCCCAAAGGGCGGGGCCCATACTCCTTGGTAGCTCAGAGACAGTATGCGCCCCCACTGAATTGAATCCCTCCACCTGGCCTGACCCACCCTTTTTACTTGGACTTTGTTACCTGGGACTGGTTTCCAGGACTTGTTTATAAGTAAGTTCAGGGAGTGGGTGAGGGGGGAAGACTAGAATCACAGAATCAGCAGTTATAGAAGAACCACTACCCCTAGGGATGGGGAATAAAAGGGAAAAGGTTGCAGTAATTTAATACTTAGAAGCTGGAGGAGTGGCCCCTTGCAGTTGAAATTCAGACCTCCAAGGGGCACACTGGCTGGAAGATGGTATGATCTCTGAGGAACATTCCATGAGGCGGTTTCTGATGGCTAGAAAAACTGCAGACTGAATGGGCTGCCACTACAGAAAGGAAGCAGGAAGGCATGGAAAGTGGGAAAGAAGAGAAAGTCTCTTCCTCTCCAGCCTTTCAGTGTCCCTCTAGAGTATCAGTAACCCAATTTGCAAAGCACAGAATTTGCAGAATCCCAACCCAAGCATCACAGAAAAGAATACAGGTGGCTATGTATAGAACCGAGAAGATGAGAGAGCTCGCCAGGTTTGCCCTTGAGCGGAGAGGATAGACAGATTTCACCTGCGCGCCAATTCTAACAACGGCAGCATATTGTGTTGAGAAGGAATCTGAGGCTATCGTTAGGCAGCAGAAAGGGGTCCTGTGATCATTTAGAGTATCTGCCCTGGGCAGGAGGAGACATGGCAGCATGGAGTTGCCATTTCTGGCTAAGAGCCACTTAACGGTCCCATCTATCTACCCTTTGGGCATCAGGTTCTGGGGACAGAGACCTGAACTTCTCAGCAGCAGAGACAGTGCGATAGGGAATAAATAGCTCAAAGATCCTAATAGAGTTAAAAGTTTCTTGACTATGAACAACGCTAGGGACAGAGAGCTCATCATCTCCGTCTTCATCAAGTTCCAATCCCAGGAACCCTCTTCTTTATAAAAAAAAAAAAAAACTTAGATCAACCTCAGTAACTCTCATCCACTGGCCCTATTTCTACCCCTTTCAGAAAGATGGAGGGAAGTCAAATTCTCTCTCCACAGGCCGTCCTTTCAGGTATTTGAATCTGGTCATCATACCCCCCCAACTTTCTTCTCCAGGTGAAACAGTTTTGTTTTGTTTTGTTTTAAAGAGGGTGAGAGAGAGGAGAAGCAGCAGAGGGAGAAGCAGACTCCTCACTGAGCAGGGAGCAGGGAACCCAGCACCCCCAGGATCACAACCGGAGCCGAAGGCAGATGCCTCACTGACTGAGCTGTGCAGGCGCCCCAGAAGAAGGAGTCTTACTGCCGCCAATGGATCCTTATATAGATGGCACAGAGATACCCCGTCCTGCCTTCTGAGCAAACTTTGACACATCTCAGCCTCTCACCAATGATAGCCTGAAATCAATACCTTCCAATAATAAGAATAGCACCAAGGCACAAAGTAGAGAATGCACGGAACCCTTTTAAAGATCTCGTCATTTCTGATGACATCACCCTGAAAGCTGCCTGGAAACTTACTTTCACCTGGGATGATCCTCGGGCATTTCAACTCCAGGATAAACAAGTTCCAGCTGCTTCAGACTCTCCCAAAGGAAAATATCTTGCAACCAATACAAACCACCAGGAAGTTCCCTTGGAAGAGAAGTCAAACAGCTTTGTGAATGCTTAAATAAGTTAGAAAATTAAGCTCTTGCTGATGGCGTCTGTCATAAATGTATGCTCCAATGAAAAGAAGCTTAAATCAATTTGGGTGTTCTCAGTGAGCTGCAAACTTTGTTATTGTTCCTCCCGCACAGTCTCGATGCCATAAACCATATCTAAGTGTGCAGAAGACATTTACTTCCACGGGTGTTTTCGAGTAGATGAGATTTTATAAGTGGCTCTGTTCTACCTTTTAACTACATTTTAATTTAAATATATTTTTAATCATAGCTTTAGAAATTATCTTCACTAAGCAACCCAAGTTTAAATGTAACAGCATATTTTTAAAATACATGCAAAAATCTCTTAGTCAGGGTCTTTCAATATTCCACATGCATTATTTCTTTTAGGTTCATTTAGCTGCACTATAATTTTATGGGGTTTTAGAGTGGCGGGGCATATGATGTGATTGCCAATTATCCAGGCCGTATTTCCAGGCACATTATCAGAAGAATCTATGAAATGGGAGTTTAACAAGAATAGAACTCCACAAGAAATCACCTGATGAACTTTCCATAGATACCGATTTCTGAAGGAAAAGGGAAAAGAAGTAAATATAACTAAGTACTAGGAAGGCGGGATGTGATGTAAAGAATAGAAATTCTGACTTACACAGAGCACACTGGGGAATGGATAATCTGCTGAAATTAAATATCAGCCTTCAGATTATTATACTCAAGGCAAATCCTCACTTCCAATGATTTTATTTTAAAGGATTAGGGGGTGTAACGACTATGGAGGGAATTATTTTCTGGGTACAAAAGATTAAAATGAAGGGTCAGATACATACTATTCCAAAGCAAAAAACAGATGGCTCTAAAGGTTGTGTGATGAGTTTCCATTGCTACTCCAACAGCTTAGCACTAACTCAGCGGCTTAAACAGTACAAATTTATTATCTTTACAGTTCTGTAAGTCAGAACTCTGACAGAGATCTCACTGATCTAAAATCAGTGTGTTCGCAGGAATTCGTTCCCTTTTGGAGATTCTAGGGGAGGATCCATTTCCTTGCCTTTTCCAGCTTTGGTAAACTGTCTGCTCTGTGGGCTCCCAGCTCCTTCCTCCATCTTCAAAGCCAGAAACATTGCATCTCCACCCGATTCAGCTGGGAAAGGTTCTCCACCTGGAAGGACTCAATGTGATTACATTGGGGCCACCTGGATGTTCCAGGATACTCTCCCCATCTCAAGGTTCTTAATCACATCTGGAAAATCCCTTTTTGCCATGTAAGGTAGCAGTTCTAGAGATTAGGGGATCGTCATCTTTGGTGGCCGTTATTCTGCCTACTACACTGTGTAAAGCCAAGATGAGACAACACTTCAGAAAATAAACCGTTCACAGGGGACTTCCTTAAACGAAGATCAGTTCCTTCCATCCCATGCATTTCTTCAGGACAAAATTCACAACTTACCGTGTCTCCCTCGAAAAGACAAGAGGGCAGTGAGCCACGAGGAGAGGGATGGTAACTGAGAGGAACTGATCCAGACTGGCAGCAGAGTCCGGGTCAGACAGGACATGACAGGGACTCTTCCACATACTTCACATATGTAAATTTATGTAGTCCTCACAGCAAGTCTGTATGGTAGGAGTCTTTTTTTTTTTTTTTTTTAAGATTTTATTTATTTATTTGTCAGAGAGAGAGGGCGAGAGAGCGAGCACAGGCAGAGTGGCAGGCAGAGGCTGAGGGAGAAGCAGGCTCCCTGCGGAGCAAGGAGCCGGATGTGGGACTAGATCCCAGGACGCTGGGATCATGACCTGAGCCGCTTAACCAACTGAGCCACCCAGGCGTCCCATGATAAAACACGTTTTATCAATGTGTTTTCCTAATGACAAAACTAAGGCACAGATAACTTGTGCAAAGCTGCACAGTTGGTGAGAAAAAGTCCCGCCCCAGAATCTGAACTTTATCCACCAGAAAACGCAACTTTCTATTTGTTGATCAGTTAAGGTGTAGGTTGCAGGCAATTTGTGACTAACAATACTTTAAAAAAACAAGTCAATGATTTACATTTGAATCGACTATCTCTAAGACAAGACTCTGCTGTTATATTCTGATGCAGATTTCTGATTATTACACAGATGTTGAAGAAGGAACAAGCATTTAACTAGTCAATCAATCTAAATTGTGGTTCTCACACTTCAAGGGGCATAAGACTCACCTGGGATACTTTGTAAAAATGCAGATTACTCTGCCCTAACCACAGAGGTTCCTTTGGAGCTTGGAATCTGTATTTTAACATTCCAAGTGTGTCTGATACAGGCTTCCCTGAACATATTATATGCAAAGTAGGGTGTTTGGAAAAACTATTGGATGACCTCCCTGAGGCACCCCATCCAAGTCCTGCAAAGAATCTCACACTTAGCCCATCAAAGTATTTAGCATACTGTTTGGCTAATGCCTATTGATTTATTTGTCTTCCCCTGTAGACTGCAAGGTCTACAAGGTCAAGAACTCCCTCTCTCAGTGTCTTATCTCTCTTGCTTACCCCACATTCCACAGGCGTAGGTATCCAGGATTTGTTGTTGAATGCCTGGTGGATAAACAAGTCAATGATGAAGTAGTCTCAGGTCATGCAAAAACATTTTCAAATGAATGAGTTTAGAGTCCCAAATGCCTCATTTAGTTGAATATCTATATACAGTATGAAAAAAAATTTTTTTAATGAAGAACACCATAAGGTAAGTTCACCACTGAAGGACAGAACAGAAGCATATGAGGCAACAGTCTCAGCATTGATAAGTGATGACATCTACCAGCAAGGCAGTCAGCAACCTGGAGGCAGACTGTGCCCTGTGTGTCCTCTTTTTGCCATCCTGTACGGATTCCAAATTACTTTGCATTTTGAGTTGCATTTCGCATTTGGAGAGTTCACAAATAAATCAATAAATGAAGAAAAATGTTGAGATATCTCAAAGCAATCGTCTCATGGAAGAACGCATCTGAGCCACCCAAAGTAACTGCATCATACGTAGGGTGACTGAAGGTCTCAAGATAATTTGTGCAGAGTATCTAGCACAGAACAAGGCACAGGGCAAGTACTCAATAAATATTTGTTGAATAATCAAATTTTAGGAAGCATTGATAAGCAAAGATCTGTCTCAATATGACTCCGTTTCTGACATGACAAACTAAGGGGACCCATGTTTATCACTGTAAGAAGACTCACTGCATGCTTTCCCTTAGCCACTCCTCCACTAAGTCTTAGGATTTTTTTCTTCTAGGGTATTTTTCCTCTTATAAAAAAAATTATTTACTGCTGTTTATGTCTGCCAAAAATTTCAGCACAAAGTTTTGGGAGTAATCTGTGACTTTGAGGACAGACTGCAACTCATAAATTTTGACCTGAGTTTCTTCCTGAGACCAAGACCCAAAAGAGTGACCACCAAAGGTGTGGTGCATTTCAGTGATACAAAATACATGCAAGGCATGCCACAATTTCATGGAACTTGTTCCCACAGTTAGAGAACAGCCAGGTAATTTCCTGATGCAAATTAGCATTTATAGCCCTTCTCCGTAAGACTGCTAAGGGAATAATCAAATGTTCTTGTGTCAGTACATAAAACAAATGCCTGGAGGATCAGAAAGCAATCTCCTCTCCCCTGGTACATTATTATGTAATTTCTTGGTTTCCTCCATTACTGGAGTGTGGGGATGTTGTTAATTTTAAGGCCAGAACTGCAGGACTGGATAAGGTAGCTTTCAACTCTAAATTAGGTGTCCTCAAGACCTCAGCAAAACCCGCAGGTCTCTCTCCAGCCTTGGCGTGGGTGCTAGTCCTCAGGAAACTTTCACTAGAATTCATTCTCATGATTTCCAAACTTTTTTTTGGCAACTGACTTCTTAAAATTAACCATGGACAGATTCTTCTGTTTCTAAAACAGACAAATGACAAGCACTGTGGTTGATGGTCTGAACTCTCATTGTGGCCCCTCTGGATACTTTAAATATGTAAAATTAAGAAGTCACTTGCCTTCTCTAAGTCTTAGTTTTTTATTTTCTTAATCTCAGAAGAATAATCGGGCTTGCCTTACCTACCTTATTACTGCTTTAGGATCAGACAAATTAACATTTGAGAGTATTCTGTAAATAATACTATAAGGTAATATTAATACATGAAAATGTAACCACAGGTAGACTAGAACATGATAAAGTAACAAAATAACAAATGGTTGGTGTAAATTATCGTTACAAAGAAGGAGAAAGATTGAGATGCAGTATCTGGGATTGCCATCATCACCAGTAGCGAGTGCTGACTCACTGTCAGAATTGTGCAGAATGTTGTTCCTACACCTTCTCATTTATGACTCAGATAAGTCAATGATGAGCACCACTATTACCCAGGCCTGTGTAGGTGGGAAAGCTGGATCTTAGAAGCTCGGAGATGGTAGAACCAGGGGTCAAAGTCAGTTCGGTCTGATTCAGAGCCAATCAATGATATTTATCAAGGTGCTACAGTCACTCCCAAAAGAGCAATAAATTGTTGTACATTTCTGAGGCCTCTCATAAGATCCGGGGACCCTGGAGGGACTTGATTTTCTATTCTCTGACTCATGCTACCACTCACACACCTCTTCAGTTCTCATTAAAACCAGCCCGGGATGTCTCACCCTCATCCGAGGAGATTATACCCAGAGACTGCAAATAACGACATTTGTTTCAATCTTCACTTTTCAATCTTAGTGTTTTGTGTTGTTTTTAAACTTTTTTTTTTTTAAGATTTTATTTATTTATTTGACAGACAGAAATCACAAGTAGGCAGAGAGGCAGGCAGAGAGAGAGGAGGAAGCAGGCTCCCCGCTGAGCAGAGAGCCCGATGCGGGGCTCGATCCCAGGACCCTGGGATCATGACCTGAGCTGAAGGCAGAGGCTTTAACCCACTGAGCCACCCAGGCACCCCTCAATCTTAGTGTTTTCCGTAGATGCTCATTGTTTTTTGTTTTTTGTTTTTTTTAAGATTTTATTTATTTGTCAGAGAGAGAGAGAGGGAGCACAGGCAGACAGAGTGGCAGGCAGAGGCAGAGGGAGAAGCAGGCTCCCTGCCAAGCAAGGAGCCCGATGTGGGACTCGATCCCAGGACGCTGGGATCATGACCTGAGCCGAAGGCAGCCGCTTAACCAACTGAGCCACCCAGGCGTCCCGATGCTCATTGTTTTAAAAAAACCTTTCTCATTAAGAAGCTACTGGCTCTGTCCTCCTTGTCTATGCCAGAAACGTTTTTATTTTGTTAAATTCATTCTTAGAAAATTCCAGACTGTGAATGTCCCAGCGGCTTATAAAAGCATGAAAATTCATAACCAGAGTTATCTATAACTAAAAGCCCAATTAGCTGTGTGCCAATGTCCTTAGTTTGAAAACTAAAAGCAAAATGAGACATATTAGCTTTCATTGTGTTTGTTTAACAAAACCGAAGGTGGTCATTTCTCCAAGCACCATCCAGAAGGGAGAAAGAATTATCCATCAGAGAGTTACCAGAGGAACCTAGACACCCCACCGCTCCCTTTCTCTGCTCCTACCCTTTCTTTGTGCTAGTTTACAAGGACTTCACAGACCAGAAGCACAAGGAGGACTTCTGAAAAGAATTTGCATGTGCTCAGCTGCTTACTTATGTTTGTGTTTTGTGCTTTCAGATGTTTCCCTGTGACCCAGTCTCCATCTGAGGAAGGAAATTCTGCAAGAGTATATTGACAGCAGCAGTTGTTTTAATAAATATGACTTTATGTGAAGGATGCCAAAATTAGAATCTGAGTATTAAAATCGATGGTCACAGACTCATATTCCTAGCATAGAATCAGAGACAGACCCAATGATGTTGTTAGGACACCTGAAGGCAAGAGTTGGGCTTCTTGGGTTTATTTGCTCACATACATGTTTAGATTTAAATTAGTTTGATTTAGGTTCTTGATACTAATAACCAACACAATCCTGATTAACAAAGAATGGAAGGATGGAAGGAACAAGATGTGGAACCACAAGTCATAAGCCTAAGCCCTCCAACAGAAGACCTGGAGAAATTACCAAGAAGTAGTGTCTTTCCTTACATCATTTTTTGAGAGGCAATCCGTTGATTTTAATTATCCAACTGATAAAACAAAGTTAAGCCTTTACGCCCCCTGAAGGAGAACATGCAAACTGTGAAAGGACTAAGAGATATCTAAACAACATAATGCCATAAAAGACTAATATTTATCATTAAGCATCCAAAATGAGCATTGTTCTGTTTTTCTTATAGAGAGACATTCAAGTGTGTTAGAAACTAGGAAGAATGCACTTTTCAATAACCAAACATCATTTATTTAGCTCAAACCATCTGCTTTATTATTTCTTTTTTAGGAGACATTTCACATCCTGCTGCTTTCAAGAGAGCTGCTGTCTTCCTGGTCTATAATCCTCTCATCTCTTCTGCTTCTTCATTACTTAATTAGTCCATCTGTCAGCCAATCCATCTTTCTCTCTTTCTTCTTTTTTTTCTACTCATTTTACACCTCAGAAAGAAACTTCTAACTGAACTAGGCAAATGACTCCTAGATAATTATCTTCTAAAAGGAATATAATGCATTTTTTATGTATCCACCAAATGACATATTCTCTATTCTTCATCCTCCTCTCTACTGAGAGCAGTGACTTGACTGCTTTTATATCTTAAATGGAAGTAAACTTTAATCTTTAGCTCCGGTTTCTAACAGCTATAACTTACAGTAATAAAGGTTAATATATTGGGTGGAAGGGAAGTAAATTTAAGTTAATAAGGAGAATGATCCTTTATCATTCATGACAGATCTTCTGTAGGCAGTAATTAAAAAAGAGCTTCAGGAACCATAAAAAACATAAATAAGTTTCCTAGTAAAAACCTTTCTTGTAGGTAGGACTTTTTTTTTTAATTGTATTCTGGACTGAGCTGAGAATTTCCCATAGGCTTCGTTAAGGAACTTTTTTGGAAATCACCGAGATGGGAAAGATTGAGTAAACAATGGTGGGGTCCCTGTTAATGGTCAGTTCTGCCCTCAAGTATGCATCAAAATATAGAAAGGACTTAGAGGGACCTACCAAAGCTCTTTATGTTTGGCCAGAATAGATCCCTGAGGAAAGCCATAGACACAGGAGCCATCTGGACCAATTCAAGAGTCCAGAGGAGAGTAAATACAAAGGAGGTAGCAAAATGTGATGGCTCTTGTGCAGAAAAAATGGTGACCAGCCATCCTTACTATCTGCTGGGGTCTGGGCCAGGCAATGAGAAGATGATAGGCTGGCAGCAGGGCAACTTCTCACCAGGTGGGACCTCAGAAAAAGTGATAAAATATCTTCTCAGAAAGATTCTCACTTGAGATAAAACTCCCTCCAGTGAAATCACAATATTTCTTCCCTTCACAGATTATAGGGTATGTGATTTGGAGGAAGACACAAACTGGAATGGGTATTTTCCTTTTCCTTCTGACCAAACTGCTTGAGGAGGAAGGAGCCAACGAGAACACTAAGAACAAGAGTGAATGGCCGAGACAGAGGTGTGACAGGCAGGAACATGCTGGCAGCAGGAAGACCTAGACCCTGTGCATGTCTCATTCATCCTCCTTGCCTGACAGAGGGGTGTCCAGTGAAGCCAGGCTAACATACATATCTACAGACATGAAGGAAGAAGGACAAGGAAGAGGCAGCATGGAAAACCAATTTGCAGCCCAGGGACAGGAGTAAGTGGAAGCTGGGAAGGAATGTTACACCAAGGCTGCTTGTCTTAGTCCTTCTCAAAATCAGGGGTATGTCTGGGGAGCTGGACGTTACTTGCCTTTTGCATGAACTCATCCACTGATGCACCATTTGGCAGTATTGCCTTGGTCGTTCTCCCTTTTCCTTTCATGAATCAACGCATCTGAGCACACATTCTCCAGAACATCACGGGGTTGAACCAACCCATCCCAGTTTAACACACTCCATTGAAATCCACAAATACAGGAGAGGATATAAACTAGAGTCCCTAGGACTGGGCTAAGGGAACAAGTTTCCCCGGGGTAGAAAAAAAGCAAACCTACTTTCAGCTTCACTGGGCATAAGGAAGCAAATGACCCAAGAGTGACAAGGCTTTAGGCTGAGCCAGACAATCTGGAGTTACAATTCCAACTCTACCCCTTATGCATTATTTGGCAGGTGGCCCATGTAAGCTTCGATATTCCCATCAGTGAAAGAGAAAAAATAACACCTATCTTAATGCTGTTGTAAGGGTTAGTCATAATGCTCAGTCAGGAAAAAGAGGCATAATCTGGAAGTGAAATAGATTATGGAAAGTAGCCAGGAAAAAACACTTGACCATCCCATGCCCCTCTTGACTGTGGCATAGAAAGTCTGAGGTGATGGCTTGTCATGCCAGTCTAAGAGGAAAATCACACCCCAAATGTTAGCACCCAAATCAGATGCTATGGTAACATGCCTTGACTTGTTTGGTATTTTATTGAGATATAATTGACATAAAACATTATGTTGGTTTCAGGTGTACAACATAATGATATTTGCATATACTGCAAAATGATCACCATAGTAAGTCTTGTTAACATCCATCACCACATAGTTACAATTTTTTTCCTGTGATGAAAACTTTTAAGTCTGTTCTCTTAGCAACTTTCACATACACAAAAGAGCATCATTAAATATAGTCAGTGCGCTATACTTTACATCCTCATAGCTTATTTATTTTACAACTAGAAGTTTGTACCTTTTGGCCACCTTCATGTATTTCACTCATCCCCTGCCTCTGTTCTCTTTATCAGTCCCTGTGTCAATGAATTCAGTTTTCTTTTTTTGTCTGTCTGTTTGTTTTAGACTCCAAAAATAAATGAGATCATATAATATTTGTCTTTTTCTGTCTGACTTATTTCTCTTAGCATAATGGCCTCAAGTTTCATCCATGTTACTGCAAATGACAAGATTTTATCCTTTTTTGTGGCAGAGTAATACTCCCTATATATACATATATTACGTAAAGAATGATATAAGTATATATACACACACGTACATGTATAAGATATATATAATATATGTATTCTCCATTCATCCACTGGTAGGCACACTGGTTGCTTCCATGTCTTAGCTATCATAAATAATGCTGCAGTACACAGGGAGAGCCGCACACGTCTCTTCAAGTTAGTGTTTTTATTTCTTTCAAATAAATATCCAGAAGTGGAATTCTCAAGTTATATGATAGCTCTATTTTTTTTTTAATTTTTTGAGGAAACTTCATACTGTTTTTCATAGTGGCTGCTCCAATATACATTTCCACCAACAGTATACAAGAGTTCCTTTTCTCCACATCCTCCCACAAATGTCCCCGTTTATACATCAGGTCAAGCAAAATGGGGGTCAACATGGCAGTGCTGGATACAGAAAAGGCTAAACTGGAAATGAAGGAAGGACAATGTTCAGGACCATGTGCCAGCAGTCATTAGCCAATGGACACTCTTCCATCATACATCCCATACTTTGATTTCACCCCTTAAAGCATTCCACTTGTAATTTGGTTTAGAAATTTCCAAATCAAAGTCATGTACAAATATTGTGAACCAGACTACAGTGCTTTTATAAAAAGCAAATCATGTTTCAATAGATACATCTCTTCTCTCTATCATTTCTGAATTTAGGTTTATCAGTCTTCCCACAACAGAAATAATGAGTATAAGAATATTTCCCCAAACATGAAGCAAACTGCCAGCTGACATTCTCTGCAACATTCATCCCTCATCTCCCAATGCAGTTGCACAGATAAATAATACTGTCATTTTTACAGCATCTCTTGTATAAATCTGGATATTTTATTATTTGAGATTTTGCACCGACAAACTTCCAAAATTAGCTCATCTTATGTTCTTGCAAATCATCATACTGGGGCAATGAAGAATGAGTGTTCATGATGGGGAATGGCTTAGCAGATGCTATAGGAAACATCAGTCATTCCTTGTCCTCTTCCTGACTGCCTTAGCTCCCCCTCCACTCAATTTCCTTCCTGCAGGGCGCTGGTAGTATTATACTGGGTTTCTAAAACAGAGATGGCAAATGGGTTTCCTGCCATGAGCTAACTCATGAATGAAGCTAACTCATAATGAAGCCCTGTCCAGGCTCTCTGTTGAGAGGAATTCCAAAGTCTGGCCTGGGGTCCGTTGGGGAGAATACTGAGGTTGATTAGTGATGACGTCATGGGCATAGGAAGGAAGAGTATCCACTCATATTCCACACAGTTCCCATCCCTGCATCTTTCAAAAGTGACCACGGGGAAAATAAGAGTTTTTACCCCAAAACAGAGATCAAATCTCATGAAGCCTAGTGTCTGGAAGATGGTGATTTCTCCTGCACCGGCATTAAATCATGTGGAATATGGTTCAACCCTGACATTCTGGAGAAATTATAATTAGAGAATTTTGCAAACCCACAAACTTGGAACTCACTTTAGTACACTAAATATTTAGTATGAGTCAGGCACCATTCTAAGCACTTTACATGTATTTTTCTTTAATTTTCACAAGAGTCCTAGGAACTAAGCCCTATTATCTCCCTTTTACAAAAGAGGAGACAGACATAGAGAAGTTAAGTAACATGCCCTTGATTACAGACCTAAGAGGGAAGTGCTGGCAGTCTGGGTCAGGCAGTCTTCATCCAGCAACGTAGGAGATCCAGAGTGTAAAGAACTCACACAAACTGACACGGAGATACCAGGCAGTGAGGGTGGGAACCTCACTAGCTGTATGATGTGCTCCTTCATACACAGCCTCATGGCTAACTTGATTCAATCCTGGCTAGGCATTTTCCATGCACTGCTTCATCTAAGCTCTGAAAAAAATTCTATAGGATTTCTGTCATTATTCCTAAACATGCAAGCCAGTGGTGAAAACTGTGAACACTGTAGATATAAGCTCTAAGATGTTCTTAGTGCCAAGTAACTCTTACCACTACATTTAGAACATTATACATAGAAAACAACACAGTAGAGACAAGTAGGAAAAAACCAAACCAAACATGTAGGTTCCTATCCACTCTCAGGGATAGGACCTTTCAATAAAAATGTGAAATTGTGGCATGCTGAAGGAAATCTGGAGGTAGTGGTGAGCTAAACTTACTTCTTTAGGTTCAGATAGTATCAAACTCCATTTCCCTACAGGTAAATATTTTATGGAACTCATTTGTGTTTATAGTTCATTACATATCTATTTCTTTTCTGTTATCTCCAGTTTATTTTAAAGTATATCCCTTAGGAACCCCATTCTTTTTTTTTTTCTTTTTTTTTTTTTTTGTCAGAGAGAGAGTGAGCACAGGCAGGCAGAATGGCAGGCAGAGAGAGAGGGAGAAGCAGGCTCCCCGCCAATCAAGGAGCCCAATGTGGGACTCAATCCCACCACGCCGGGATCATGACCTGAGCCAAAGGCAGCCGCTCAACCGACTGAGCCACCCAGGCGTCCCTAGGAACCCCATTCTAAAGGAGCTGGTTGATCAAAACATTGAAGACATTGTATCAATTAAAAGATGGGAACTTCTTTCCACCCGTGGGAGAAACCACCAAAAAATTAAAAAAATAAAAATAAAAAACCATACACAAGGTACTTGATGAGAAAGCAGTCAGGTCATTCTAGAGACACACCCTGAGGAAATTCACATTCTTACAAAGGGGTTTGAGCTAAAAAAAGACAGACCCATCTGATGACAGCATTTTAGGCTTTTTATTTGATCCAAAAAAATAAACATAAGTTACAGCCTGTCTCCTATTCCAAGTCCCTAAACATCCCAGAAATTGTATTTTATTTTTTTTAAGATTTTATTTATTTATTTGACAGACGGAGATTACAAGTAGGCAAGTGAGGCAGGCAGGAGAGAGAGGAGGAAGCAGGCTCTCCGTGGAGCAGAGAGCCCGATGTGGGGCTCGATCCCAGGACCCTGGGATCATGACCTGAGCCGAAAGCAGAGGCTTTAACCCACTGAGCCACCCAGGCGCCCCCAGAAATTGTATTTTAGAATACAATTCTTGTAATAAATAGGAGGCCACAATGGATGAGAAACCATTAAGTACCATGAATGATAGAAAGCAGAGGGAAAGGACTGAAGGTGGGAACCACAACGTAGTAGACTATTGCAGGAAGTAGAAGCTGCACCAAGAGTGTCCAACCCTGGAGTTGGTGGATGCTGGAGAAAACAGGGACCCAGGAGCATTGACCGTACCACACCTCTTTCTTTTCTTTGAGGTGAAATTCACATAACATTAAATCAACTATTTAAAAGTGAACATTCAGGGCACTGGGTGGCTCTGCTGATTAAACAACTGCCTTCGGCTCAGGTCATGATCCTGGAGTCACAGGATCAAGTCCCACATCAGGCTCCCAGCTCCATGGGGAGTCTGCGTCTCTCTCTGACCATCTCCCCTCTCATGCTCTCTCTCACTTTCTCTCTCTCTCTCTCAAATAAATAAACAAAATCTTATAAAACAAAAAGACTGTCTGAAATATTAAAAAATAAATAAAATAAAAGTGAGCATTCAATGACATTTAGCACAATGTCATGCACCTCTTACCTCTACCTAGTTCTAAAACATCTCATCACCTCAAAAAAAAAAATCTCATACCCAGTAAGCAGTCACTCCCCATTCCTTTTTCCTTCTCCACAATCCCTGACAACTGCTAATCTTCCCTATGACTTTGTAACTTTGCCTATTCTGGATGTTTCATATAAATGGAATCATACAATATGTGACCTTTTGTGTCTGGCTTCTTTCACCTAACATAATGTTTTTGAAGTTCATCCACACTGTAGCACCATATCAGTACCTCATTCCTTTTTATGGATCAATAAAATTGCCATGTAGGTATACACAACACTTCCTTTATCCATTCATTCACTGATGGACATTTGGGTTGTTTCTAATTCTTGGCTATTTTGAATAGTGTTGCTATAAACTTTCACATACGAGAATTTGTTTGAGGGCTTGTTTCCAATTATTTTGGGTATATACCTAAGCATGGAATTGCTAGATCATAAAATTCTATTCTTGTGAGGAAATGCCAAACTGTTTTGCCCAGTGGCTATACCATTTTACACTCTTACCAGAAGTGTATGAATGTTCCTCTTTCTTTTCACCAATTCTTGTTATTTTACATTTGATGATGATGATGATGATGGACATTTAGTATAAATTTATATCTTATGGTTTTGATTTGCATTCCTCTAGTGACTAATGATATTGAGCATCTTTTCATTTGCTTATTGTCCATTTGTATATCTTCGTTAGAGTACATATTCAAGTTTTTTCCCATTTTTAAATTGGGTTGTTTGTCCTTTTGTTGTTGAGTTGTCAAAGTTCTTTATATAATCTGAAGATTAGACCCTTACCAGATACATGATTTGTAAATATTTTCTACCATTGTAAGGGAGTTTTTTCACTTTCTTGCTCATGCCCTTTGCTGCACAAAAGTTGTTAATTTTGATAAAGTCTAAATTGTCTATCTTTTATTCCTTGTGCTCTTTATGTCCCACCAAGCCCTTTGATGGCTGCCTGCCTCTCAGTTATCATTGGGTTCCACATTTTCATGACCTTCTAGTCCTCTTCTGATCTCTTGAGCCTATTCAACACAAATCTCATAGAGTGATTTATCCCTGTCCATCATGTCTTGGAGGCTTCCTCTGTCATTCTCCCTTACCTTGCCTGTCAAAAGTCCTTTCATGTTTTCTTACTCAGCCTCACAATCCCCGTATTTTCAAAGTATCTTTTTTTACCCTTAGCCAAGAAATAAATCCAAGCTACTCCTATTTAGAAATTTAAGACAAAGAAATTTCTTTCCAGATATTTTACATCCTTCTCTAGTGAGCTCCTACCTTCTTCCTTCCACCAACAAAACTTCATGAGCCACCCACTTTGACATCCCCCACATTCTCAGTCCTTTGCAGTCAAGCCTTGGTCACACCACTGAAATGGCTCTTGGACAAGTCACTTGTGGCCAGTTTGCCAAATTCTGAGGACACTCTACAATTTTACTGTGGCTGGTCCCCTCTGAAGCATAAAACATGACTTAACTAATTCTTTTTATATTCTTTTATCCTCCATGGGCTTCTTTGACACAAACGTCAAAAGGCAACAATATCTGGGAAAAGGCTACAGTTCCCTAACACTTAGGAAGCACTCACCATAGCTACACTTTACCAGAGGGAAAAATGATGTTATCATTGTGAGCACTTATTTTATTCCCATTTTATAATCTGGCTCATGGCCATAGCCTTGAGATTCACAAACATAAAGCCTCTGTGACATGGTTTGACATGAAAGAGCAAAATGACATACAAAGGGTGTGATTCCGTGAGGAACCCTAAGGAATAGGGAAACTGATGTTGTATGTTTCACTAAGTGAGTACCATTCCATACCTCCATTAGTGGGTAATCAGTGGCTGGGAGATCAGGAGAAACACCAGCCAAAGATCAAACACGAACAAGTCTTAGAAGTGGTGCTTGCTTGAACAGATGAAAAACAGAATCTACAAAGCCGTTAAGTTAGAGTGGTTAACAATTTACAAGAAGATGCCTTGATTTATGATGAGATTTAACTGTGAGGTTCTTTAAATGAGGAGCTCTGATCATGTCTCTAAGTGTTTATTATTAACACATTAGCTAGAAAAGAATTGGAGAGAGCTTAAAAGAGCTTAGAACTAAAGTGTGATTATATTGATCCACTGAGAATCAATATAAAACAAAGAGGTAGTATTTCTAACGTGACTGATTAGCATCAGAGGAGGAAAGCTCTTGACTTAAAAAAAATTCAGCATGCAACCCAACCATAAATGCTTTGAGCATAATAAGACTTCATTTTCTCATGAAAATAAAAAGTCCAAGGGTCATGGTTATCACCCCATGTGGCTTCACTCAGGAGTCAAATGACATCCTTGCAGCCTCCTTTCTGTGTGTTGACCCTTTCTCGTCTCATCATGGCAGGATGGCTGCAGAAGTTTCAGGCAGTGTCTGTTTATCCCGGTAGAAAAGAGGCACATGTCTCTCTCCTGGTCAACTCAGTCAAGTTCTAGTTTCTGTTGATTCACATTGGTTCTATGACTATCACAGTATCCAGTTTTTTCGTGGCCAAGGGATTGGAGTGTGCTGATTGGCTCAAACCTAAAGTCAGATGCCCACCTTTGGAGTAGGAAGTGGTTAGATTCATCCAAAACACACTCTCTGAGAGTAGGGAGCTGGGGATCTCCAGAGGAAAATGTGACTATTCTTTACCAAAAGAAAAAGAAATGAAAATTAGGTAGCTAAAAGAAAAAAAAAAATTTTTTCACCATTCTTAACACATAGATGAATTTCCTGAGTTACAGTTTTGGTGTAAATCTAGAACCAAGCACAATTCTCACACCCACACCTGAGACAGCTGCTTTTGTGCCTTCCACTAGCAGTGGTATATTTAGCCCTGCTACAAGACAGCCACCAGGTGACTCTCCCATATAGCATGTGCTTTCAATTGTTGTGGACATCTTATACTGAGAATCCCAAGAAAATTCTTTAGAGGCTAAATGAGTTTCTCTACACATACCTTCTATGATCCTAGCTTACCATCCAGTGCCATCCCTGAGTAGTATAAATGAACTATATTAACCTGGCTAGGAAATGGAAAGAGAAAGGACAAAGTTTATTTTTCTAATGCTCCAAGATGGAGAGAGGAAAAAAAAACATTAAGCTAGTATTGTATGGATTTTCCAAGTGATCTGGGATTTAGCATAAGAATAATCCAGGAGAGGAGTCAAGATGGCGGAGGAGTAGCAAACTGAGATGACATCAGGTCGCAGCAGTTCAATTAGATAGTTATCAAACCATTTGGAACACCTACAAACCCAACAAGAGATCAATGAGAAGAAGAGTAACAATTCTAGAAACAGAAAATCGACCACTTTCTGAAAGGTAGGACATGCAGAGAAGTGAATCCAAAGTGACTTAGACCACAGGCGGAGGGGCCAGCTCCCAGAAAACAGTGGAGCAACGGAGCACAAAATTCAAACTTTTAAAAGTCTGCTCCACTGAGGGACATTGCTCCAGAGGCTAAGTGGGGGTGGAGCCCTCATAGGAACAGTGTGATCTTGGGTCCTGTGGGGTCTCAAAAGGATTGGGGGTGTCTGATTGTACAGAGTTCGCAGGTATCAGAGCAGGGAAGCCGACTACAGAGACGGAACCAAGGAGTGAGCTCTCATCTCAGGATAACCTTAAACTGTGATCCATGGCACAGTCAGACCACTGCTCTTTGAGCAGGGACCCCCATAAGTGGCAGATCCAGGGAGACTCACCTTCCTTCTCTGGAGGCAGGAATCTGCTGGGTTGGGAGACTCCAAATGGCACTGTGTGCCAGAGACAGAGACATTTTCTCACAGGCTGGGTAAGCTCGGAGCGTGGCCGGAGACCAGGGAGACAGAAGGGATTGAGCGCTTTTCTCTAAAGGCACACTGAGAAGTGGAGACCTAGCTCTCAGCTCCTCCAGGCCTGGGATTGGGAGGCCACCATTTTCATTCCCATTCTTCAGAACTCTACAGAAAGTGGTCAGGGAACAAAAGCTACCTGAGAGCAAACCCGAGCTGATTACTTAGCCCAGCCCCTGGCAAGGGTGGCACAATTCCCCCTTGGGCAATGACAATTGAGAATCACTACAACAGGTGCCTCCCCTAGAAGATCAGCAAGAACATCCAGCCAAGACCAAGCTCACTGATCAAGAAGAACTGCAGAATTCTAGAGGAGGGAATAGCAAAGCATGGAATTCATGGCTTTTCCCCATGATTCTTTAGTCTTGCAAAGTTAATTAAATTTTTTATTTATTTTTTTCTTATTCAAATTTTTCTAAATTTTCCTCTTTAATCTTTTAATGTTTTTTAACTAGTTTATCTTTTTTATAAGATTTTATTTATTTATTTGACAGACAGAGATCACAAGGAGGCAGAGAGGTAGGCAGAGAGAGAGGAATGGAAGCAGGTTCCCCACTGAGCAGAGAGCCCGATGTGGGGCTCAATCCCAGGACCCTAGGATCATGACCTGAGCCGAAGGCAGAGGCTTTAACCCATTGAGCCACCCAGGTGCCCTAACTAGTTTATCTTAACATTATCTTTCTCTTAAAAAAATATTTTAAGGGACGCCTGGGTGGCTCAGTTGGTTAAGCAGCTGCCTTTGGCTCAGGTCATGATCCCAGCGTCCTGGGATCGAGTCCCACATCGGGCTCCTTGCTCGGCAGGGAGCCTGCTTCTCCCTCTGCCTCTGCCTGCCACTCTGTCTGCCTGTGCTTGCTCTCTCTCTCTCTCTCTGACAAATAAATAAATAAAATTTAAAAAAATATATATTTTAAAAGCTTTGTTATTATAGTCATATTTTATCCTTCATTGTATATAACTTTATTTACTGTATACATGTAGGGTTTTTCTTCTAAAAAATTTTTGGGTACAATTCCTTCTAATAGATCGAAATATACCCTAAATCTGGCACAGGGCTTTGTTCTAGTCCCCAACCTGAGCAAATTCTCTCCACTTTCTTTTTCTTTCTTTTTCCAACCAACTTAACTTATCAATTCCTTTTTTTAGAATTTTTAAAATTTTCATCCTTACAGTCATATTCCATCCCTTCATCGTGTTTACCCTTATTTTTGTATATATATATATATATATATATATATATATATATATTAGGTTTTCTTCCTTTAAAAATTTTTGGGAGGTAGTTTCCTCTAAGAGACCAAAACACACCCAAAATCAAGTGGGTGGCTCTGTTCTATTCATCAGTCTAATATATATATACTTTTTTAATTGTTTTTAAACTTCTTTTTACCCCCTTTATTCTCCCCCTGGTTTTGGGTCTCTTCTAATTTGGTTAGCATACATTTTTCTGGGGTCTTTGCCACCTATTTAGTATTTTATTCTCTCCTTCATATATTCTTATTGGAATAAAATGACAAGGCAGAAAAACTCACCACAAAAAAAAAAAAAAAAAGTAACAAGAGGCAGTACCAAAGGCTAGGGACTTAATCAATATGGACATTGGTAATATGTCAGATCTAGAGTTCAAAATGACAATTCTCAAGGTGCTAGCCAGGCTCAAAAAAGGCATGGAAGATATTAGAGAAACACTGTCTGGAGAAATGAAAGAACTAAAATCTAACCAAGCTGAAATCAAAAAAGCTATTTATGAGGTGCAATAAAAAATGGAGGCTCTTACTGCTAGGTAAATGAGGCAGAAGAGAGAATTAGTGATGTAGAGGACCAAATGACAGAGAATAAAGAAGCTAAGCAAAAGAGACAAACAACTATTGGACCACAAGGGGAGAATTCAAGAGATAAATGGTACCATAAGACAAAACAAAATTAAAATAATTGGGATTCCAGAAGAAGAAGAGAGATCGAGAGGAGCAGAAAGTATATTGGAGCGAATTATTATAGAGAATTTCCCCAATATGGCAAAGGGAACAAGCATCAAAATCCAGGAGGCACAGATAACCGCCCTCAAAATCAATAAAAATAGGTCCACAACCTGTCATCTAAAAGTAAAACTTACAAGTCTTAGTGACAAAGAGAAAATCCTGAGAGCAGACCAGGACCAGACGTCTGTAACATACAATGGTAAAGTATTAGATTGGCAAGAGACTTATCCATGGAGACCTGGAAGGCCAGAAAGAACTGGCATGATATATTCAGAGCACTAAATGAGAAAAACATGCAGCCAAGAATACTATATTCAGCTAGGCTATCATTGGGGAAAAAAAAAAAAAAAAAAAAAAAAAAAAAAAAAAAAAAAAAAAAAAAAAAAAAAAAAAAAAAAAAAAAAAAAAAAAAAAAAAAAAAAAAAAAAAAAAAAAAAGGAGAGTTAGAAAGCTTCCAGGACAAACAAAAACTAAAAGAATTTGCAAACACCAAACCAGCCCAAAAGGAAATATTGAAAGGGGTCCTCTAAGCAAAGAGAGAGCCTAAAAGTAGTAGACCAGAAAGGAACAGAGACAATATACAGTAATAGTCACCTTACAGGCAATACAATAGCACTAAATTCATATCTTTCAATAGTTACCCTGAATGTAAATGGGCTAAATGCCCCAATCAAATGACACAGGGTATCTGAATGGATAAAAAAACAAGACCTATCAATATGCTGTCTATAAGAAACTCATATTAGACCCAAAGAAACCTCCAGATTGAAAGTGAGGGGGTGGAAAACAATTCACCATGCTAATGGACATCAAAAGAAAGCTGGAGTGGCAATCCTTATATCAGATAAATTAGATTTTAAGCCAAAGACTATAATAAGAGATGAGGAAGGACACTATATCATACTCAAAAGGTTGTGAAACAAGATATAACAATTTTAAATATCTATGTCCCTAAGGGAGCAACCAACTATATAAACAAATTAGTAAAAATCAAAGAAACACAGTGACAATAATACAATAATAGTAGGGGATTTTAACACCCCCCTCACTGAAATGGACAGATCATGCAAGCAAAAGATCAACAAAGAAATAAAGGCCTTAAATGACACACTGGACCAGATGGACATTACAGATATATTCAGAACATTCCATCCGAAAGCAACAGAATACACATTCTTCTCTAGTGCACATGGAAAGTTCTCCAGAATAGATCACATCCTGGGTCACAAATCAGGTCTCAACTAGTACCAAAAGATTAGGATCATTCTCTGCATAGTTTCAGACCACAATGCTCTGAAGCTAGAACTCAATCACAAGAGGAAAGTTGGAAAGAACCCAAGTACACGAAGGCAAAAGAGCATCCTACTAAAGAATGAATGGTTTGGGCACCTGAGTGGCTCAGTGGGTTAAAGCCTCTGCCTTCGGCTCAGGTCATGATCCCAGGGTCCTGGGATCAAGTCCCGCATCAGGCTCTCTGCTCAGCAGGGAGCCTGCTTCCTCCTCTCTCTGCCTGTCTCTCTGCCTCCTTGTGATCTTTGTCTGTCAAATAAATAAATAAAATCTTAAAAAAAAAAAAGAATGAATGGGTCAACCAGGAAATTAAAGAAGGATTGAAAAAATTCAGGGAAACAAATGATAATGAAAACACAACCATTCAAAATCTATGGGACATAGCAAAGGCAGTCCTGAGAGGAAAATATATAGCAATACAAGCCTTTCTCAAGAAACAAGAAAGGTCTCAAATACACAACCTAACCCTACACCTAAAGGAGCTGGAGAAAGAACAGCAAAGAAAGTCTAAACCCAGCAGGAGGAGAGAAATAATAACGATCAGAGCAGAAATCAATGAAATGGAAACCAAAAAAAACTAAAACAAATCAACGGAACTAGGAGCTGGTTCTTTGAAAGAATTAATAAGATTGAAAAACCCCTGGCCAGACTTATCAAAAAGAAAAGAGAAAGGACCCAAATAAACAAAATCATGAATGAAAGAGGAGAAATCACAACCAACACCAAAGAAATACAAACAATTATAAGAACATACTATGAGCAACTCTCCACCAGCAAATTTGACAATCTGGAAGAAAAGAATCCATTCTCAGAGACATATAAACTACCACAACTGAACCAGGAAGAAATAGAAAACCTGAACAGACCCATAGACAGTAATGAAATTGAAATAGCCATCAAAAATCTCCAAACAAACAAGAGCCCAGGGTCAGACAGCTTCCCAGGGGAATTCTACCAAACATTTAAAGAAGTATTAACTCCTATTCTCCTGAAACTTTTCCCAAAAAATAGAAATGGAAGGAAAACTTCCAAACTCATTTTATGAGGGCAGCATCACCTTGATCCGAAACCAGACAAGGATCCCATCAAAAAAGAGAATTACAGACCAATAGCCTTGATGAACACAGATGCAAAAGTTCTCACCAAAATATTAGCAAATAGGATCCAACAGTACATTAAAAGGATTTATTCCTGGGCTGCAAGGTTGGTTCAACATCCACAAATCAATCAATGTGATACAATATATTAACAAAAGAAAAAACAAGAACCATATGTTACTCTCAATAGATGCTGAAAAAGCATTTGACAAAGTACAGCATCCTTTCTTCATGAAAACTCTTCAAAGTGTAGGGATAGAGGGCACAACACTCAATATCATCAAAGCCATCTATGAAAAACCCACCACAAATATCATTCTCAATGGAGAAAAACAGAGCTTTTCCGCTAAGGTCAGGAACATGGCAGGGATGTCCATCATCACCACTGCTTTTCAACATAGTACTAGAAGTCCTAGCCTCAGCAATCAGACAACAAAAAGAAATTAAAGGCATCCAAATCAGCAAAGAAGAAGTCAAACTATCACTCTTTGCAGATGATATGATATTTTATGTGGAAAACCCAAAAGACTCCACTCCAAAACTCCTAGAACACATACAGGAATTCAGTAAAGTGTCAGGATATAAAATCAATGCACAGAAATCAGTTGCATTTCTATACACCAACAACAAGAAAAAAGAAAGAGAAATTAAGGAGTCAATCCCATTTACAATTGCACCCAAAACCATAAGGTACCTAGGAATAAACCTAACCAAAGAGGCAAAGATTCTGTACTTAGAAAACTATAAAGTACTCAGGAAAGAAATTGGGGAAGACACAAAGAAATGGGAAAATGTTCCATGCTCATGGATTGGAAGAACAAATATTGTGAAAATGTCTGTGCTACCTAAAGCAATCTACACATTTAATGCAATCTGTATCAAATACAACCAATTTTTTCAAACAAATGGAAGAAATAATCCTAAAATTTATATGGAACCAGAAAAGACCCCAAATACCCAGAGGAATGTTGAAAAAGAAAACCAAAGTTGGCAGCATCACAATTCGAGACTTCAAGCACTATTACAAAGCTGTCATCATCAAGACAGTATGGTACTAGCATAAAAACAGACACATAGATCAATGGAACAGAATAGGGAACCCAGAAATAGACCCTCAACTCTATGGTCAACTAATCTTTGACAAAGCAGGAAAGATGTCCAATGGAAAAAAGACAGTCTCTTCAACAAATGGTGTTGGGAAAATTGGACAGCCACATGCAGTAGAATGAAACTGGACCATTTCCTTAAACCACACACAAAAATAGACTCAAAATAGATGAAAGACCTCAATATGAGACAGGAATCCATCAAAATCCTTGAAGAGAACACAAGCAACAACCTCTTCAACCTCAGCTGCAGCAACTTCTTCCTAGGAATATCGCCAAAGGCAAGAGAAACAAGGGCAAAAATAAACTATTGGGACTTGGGACGCCTGGGTGGCTCAGTTGGTTAAGCGGCTGCCTTCGGCTCAGGTCATGATCCCAGCGTCCTGGGATCGAGTCCCACATCGGGCTCCTTGCTCGGCAGGGAGCCTGCTTCTCCCTCTGCCTCTGCCTGCCACTCTGTCTGCCTGTGCTCGCTTTCTCACTCTCTCTCTGACAAATAAATAAATAAAATCTTTAAAAAAAAAAAAAACTATTGGGACTTCATCAAAATCAAAAGCTTTTGCACAGCAAAGGAAACAGTCAACAAAAACAAACGACAACTGGCAGAATGGGAGAAGATATTTGCAAATGACATATCAGATAAAGGGCTAGTATCTAAAATCTATAAAGAACTTACCAAACTCAACACCCAAAGAACAAAGAATCCAATCAGGAAATGGGCAGAGGACATGAACAGACATTTCTGCAAAGAAGACATCCAGATGGCCAACAGACACATGGAAAAGTGCTCCACATCACTAAGCATCAAGGGAAATACAAATCAAAACCACAATGAAATACCACCTCACACCAGTCAGAATGGCTAAAATTAACAAGTCAGGAAATGACAGATGCTGGCGAGGATGTGGAGAAAGGGGAACCCTCCTACACTGTTGGTGGGAATGCAAGTTGGTGCAGCCACTCTGGAAAACAGCATGGAGGTTCCTCAGAAAGTTGAAAATAGAGCTACCCTATGACCCAGCAATCTTTAGGGTATTTACCCTAAAGATACAAATGTAGTGATCCAAAGGGGCATGTGCACCCGAATGTTTATAGCAGCAATGTACACAATAGCCAAACTAGGTAAAGAACTTAGGTGTCCATCAACAGATAAATGGATAAAGAAAATGTGGTATACACACACACACACACACACACACACACACACACACACACAATGGAATACTATGCAGCCGTCAAAAGAAATGAAATCTTTCCATTTGCAATGACGGGGATTGAACTAGAGGGTATTATGCTGAGCGAAATAAGTCAATCAGAGAAAGAAAATTATCATATGATCTCCCTGATATAAATAATTTGAGAGGCAAAGTGGGGAGTTTGGGGGGGTAGGGAAGGAAAAAATGAAACAAGATGGGATCGGGAGGGAGCAAACCATAAGAGACTCTTAGTCTCACAAAACAAACTGAGGGTTTCCAGGGAAGAGGGTTAGGGAGAGGGTGGTTGGGTTATGGACATTGGGGAGGGTAGGTGATATGGTGAGTGCTGTGAAGTGTGTAAGCCTGATGACTCACAGACCTGTACCCCTGGAGCCAATAATACATTATATGTTAAATAAATAAATAAATAAATAAACAAATAAAGTGGGGAAAAATGGAAAATACTTTTTAAAGATAATAAAATAAATAAAAGAAAAACAAGAATAATCCAATTCAATAATTCAGTGCAACCAGAAAAAAAGAATGTGATTCTACATTTTAGTATTATTGAAAATGAATTAGGTTGCCAGTTCCCATGACAACAGCAGTATTTGGGAAGCTAAGCATGGTGGGTGAATCCTGCACTGTGTGTGGATTACTGTAGAGGTACAGCCTGGGTTTCCAGAACAAGGGAATAACTTCTTAAGGCCAGGTTAAAAATATAAGTGAAAGAAAGTAGATCTCTGGCTTTTGTTTTCCCTCCTTTTTACTTATTTCTCCTCTTTGTACAAGGTTTTGGGTTTTCTCACAAATGCTGCATTTAGTCTTAGTTCAGTTTATCATCACCTTCCCAAAGTAGAGCTGGTCCACATATTTCTGGGTGAAAGTCTTTGACAGGCAGAAGAGACCCAGTGCCAAGTGTTCCAGAAAACTACCCTGTTCTAGAATGACTTGGGTACCTTCTAGATAGATCAAGAAATCTTTACCTAAGATTTCACAATGCAGCCTTGAGACCCAGCATCTCGGGTCTTCTCTTGACTCCTTTTAGAAGTAACAACATAGGGACGCCTGTGTGGCTCAGTCGGGCAAGCCCCTGCCTTCGGTTCAGGTCATGATCCCAAAGTCCTGGGATGGAGTCCCGCATCAGGCTCCTTGCTTGGCAGAGAACCTGCTTCTCTCTCTGCCTGCCACTCTGCCTGCTTGTGCACTCTCTCTCTCTCTCTCTCACACACACACATAAGTAAATAATAAATAAAATCTTAAAAAAAAAAGAAGTAACAACATAAAATTACAAATTCTTTACCCCCAATATGCCCATCCAGTTCTCCATCAAACACCTCTAAACACTGTATTTGTTACCATGTCCTCACATTTACTCATACTGCCCCCAGTTTTAAAAATACTTTTTTAATCTCCAGCCATTCGTCCAAACCCTGACCATATTATCTCCTTTTCAATCATATCACCTCTTTCTGAGGTCCTTCTTTTCTATACTGATGACCTATTTCATGAAACCCTACAGCATTTACCATCAGGCTTACCCATATAAATACTTACAAGTAATTTCTTGTTTTCCTACATGTTTCTTAAGTTTTTACATGTTTAAGTTCTAAATTGCACACCTGTAAGGGACTGGGCCCATCATTTGGTATCCCCCCTTCTACCTAGTTCATGCTAATAGGAATTGCTTCAGTTCTTCTCTCAATTCTACAATGGTTCTCAAGTTGTCATAGTTCTCCAAACACTGATTCCTGGATCCATCTGTTCAGTAATCCTCCAACTTCAGTATCATCAAGGGTGCCCTTTAGAAGGCAGACTCCTGGGCCCTACCCCCAAGAGACTGTTTCAGCTGAGCTTGAATAAATTCAGCAATCTGCCTTTGTAAAAAGTGTCCCAAGAGGGCACCTGGGTGGCTCAGACAGTTAAGCATCCAACTCTTGATTTCAGCTGAGGTCATGATCTTTGTTGTGAGATCAAGCCCTGTGCTGAGCTCCACACTGGGCATGGAGCCTGCTTAAGTTTCTCTCTTTCCCTCTCTCTCTGCCCCCTCCCCCACCTTCTTCTACCAAAAAAAAAAAAAAAAAAAAGTCCCAATTGATTCTAAGGCAGGTGATTCAAGAACCACATTTGGAGAAAGGCTAAAATTGGGGGGATGAGGGGAAGAACTGTAGAGAAAAGGAGTTTTGCCATACCTGGCTGCTTCTGCATCTGGGGATGATTAATTGGCCTAAGTTTCTGCCTAGATAAAACTTCCAGGTTGATGATTCAACAGAAGTAAAGCCGCATGTTTAGGTGGCCAATCAATTGTGCAAGGCTCTTGGCAGCATATAAAAAGGACATCAACTGCCATCCCATGGCCATTGATTCATCAAGAAAAGCATGAGATGTCATTACCTTCGTTCAACTGGAGCAGGATGGTGAGAAGTTCAGTGGCTCATCTAGTACTCCTCAGCAGCCCCTCAGTGGCCCCTGTGAGACCTTCAGTTTGGGATATTCCAGGAACTGGGGACAAGAAAAACACATGGGCCAGGCTGGGTGTGGCAACAGAACCCAATGGGAAGAGACTGGCATTCAATGTCTGAAGGCCTAGATTCTTTTTCCCGGTCTGCACAGAGTATTTGTTGAGCTAATGCTTTTAAGCATGCTGCCAAGGGTTTCCTTATATTTTCTCATTTACTGTGCTCAACAGTGTTATGAAGTAGACACTGCCAATATCAACATCTTCATTTTATTTTTATTTTTTTTTAAAGACTTTATTTATTTATTTGACACAGAGGGAGAGATCACAAGTAGGCAGAGAGCCAGGCAGAAAGAGAGGAGGAAGCAGGCTCCCCACCGAGCAGAGAGCCCGATGCGGGGCTCGATCCCAGGACTCTGGGATCATGACCTGAGCCGAAGGCAGAGGCTTTAACTCACTGAGCCACCCAGGCGCCCCAACATCTTCATTTTAAAGTTAAAGAAATCAAGCCTCAGAAGTGTTTCTCACCCATTGTTATACAACTTTAAGGGACAAAATTGAGTGTTTTGAAGCCAGGGAGTTTGACCCCAGAAGTACTTCACTCCCCGGTCACTGCCTAATGCAAGTATCCCTTCTACGTGCATCTAAGATGTGTAAGTAGGATTACACCAGCTTTACCTGTTGCACACGATTGACCTAAGGGTTCACGTCAAAAGGTAGGTATGCAAATGCCTATAAAGTACATGATATTATCCCAGTGACATTATGGCAAATGCAAATGTCTATAGAGGACAGGCAGATGATTGGACACACCAGGCACTGGACTCCAAGTCGGTCAGTCCCATTGTTGCAATGTAGCAGTGCAGGCCAAGAATAACAAGATTTCCAATATTTCAAGAGGACCCACAAATTCATAGTTTTATGTAAAATATTTTTTTTAAATATTGGCCTGTATTTAAAAAAAAAAAATAATAAAATAAAATTTTGCAGATCAATAAAACAGATCAAAAAAACCTCTGGCTTGAGACATATGCATATAGAAGTATAAAGTCTTACTGTTAAAAAGATGCCTTGTACTAGGAGATAGGAGGTAGATATTATATATATCTGTACTTGGATAATTCAATTAGCCTTCTAGTGTCACCATTTTCTGATCTTTTTTCCAGCTTTATTGAACTATAATTGACAAATAACACTGTGTAAATTTAAGATACATAATATAATATTTGATATATCTATATATTGCAAAATGATTATCATAATATGGTTAATTAACATACTCATTACCTCACATAGTTACAAGTTGTGTGTGTCGTGAGAATATTTAAAATCTATTCTCATAGAACTTTTAAACATACAATACAGCATTGTTAACTATAGTCACCATGCTGTTATATTACATCCCAGAATTTATTCATCTCATAATTAGAAGTTTATACCCTTTAACTCCCTTCACTCATTTCCCCACATCCTATCCCTCATTTCTGCAGATCGCAAACCTATTCTTTGTTTCTACGACCTTGCTTTTTTTAGATTCCACATACAAATAAGATCATACAGTATTTGTATTTCTTTGTCTGGCTTATTTCACTTAGCAGAATGTCCTCAAGATGTATCCATGTTGTCACAGGTGGCAAGATTTCCTTCTTTTTTATGGTTGAATAATATTCCATTGTATCTATTTACCACATTTTCTTTAATTCCTTTATCCATTTATGGACACTTGTTTACATGTCTTAGCCATTGTACACAATACTTCCATGACCATAGGGGTACAGATATCTGTTTGAGATAGTGATTTTATTTCCTTTGGATAAATACCCAGAGGCAGAATTGTTGGTTTATATGGTATGGTAGTTCTATTTTTAATTTTTTGAGGAACCTTCATACTGTTATCCATAGTGACTTTATCAATCTAATCTTTAAAATGGGTCTGATGGAAAGAAGTTGTGCTGGGTGTTGTCTCAGTCTCCTATCCCCATCAGAGTCCTACAACTAAAAAGCTTACATTTTTGTATTAAGAGTTTTGGTTTTGAGTAGATTGTGTTATAATTGAAGAGATGGAAAACAAAATAAAAGAATATGATATTCCTTTTGATGCACCTTCCAAAAGAGCATCTTTTGTCTACTCTCGCCAAGGGAAAGAATGGTTGGGAATGAGGAATGTAAACTTCAAAGGCAGGTCAGCTCTGGGAGAACAGGATAAGTACAGCAACTGGTAATCTAGCCATGAGATACATTTGGCAAGGGTTAGATTAAGCAGTGGTTGAAACTTGAGGACTGGGACTTTGGTGCAAAATGTGCTCATTTAGAAAAGAGAGCACTCTAGGGGACATGGACTGTGTTTTCAAATATTTGAAAGGCTGTCAGATAGGAAGAAGGGTAATCTATCCTGTGTTTCCCCAGGAGTAGAATTAGCATCAATGGGGGGGAAAGAGAGTCTTTGATTGAGTACTAGAAGCATTCTGAAAGTTGCCAAATATGAACAAGGCTACCCCAAGGCAACCCCAAACTCAAAACAGTGACTTTGTTGTCCCTGGAGGTGTTTAAATGAAAGCTAGAAGTAGAATTATTGAAGACATTACAGAAGGGGAGTGGATGAATGAGGAAAGTAGAAGTTCAAGACCCTCAGCTTTTTCCAAGCCCATCCAGCTTCCAAGTCTAACTGCAAATCAAAACCATATGGGAAGTATATTTCACATGGATTAAGCAGAGAGATCCTGACTCATCCAAGTTAAGAGAGAGAGCCTAGGAATCTCTTTTTAGCAAGCAACTCCAAGTGATGTCTGCAGGAGTAGCAAGACAAGTGTTATCTTGGTTCAAGATAACACACTCCTTACTTGCTGACCTAAGTGCCTGGATCCATAACAGAACTAATTTGCTTTCTTTGAGATTTACAGACCCTTGGCCTTCAGGAATGAAGGACCGGAAGTTTCCCAGGCCACAGAGTCCAGCAACTCTGTTTGAAGATGCCTCAGATTTCTGATTAGCCCAGCAATTTTTTTTTAGCAAAATGTTTTTCTTTTTTAAGGTCATACAACTGACTTTACTAACTTCCCTTTGCGCATCTGTAGACCTTGCCCTCCTTTGCAGAAAGAACAGAGTTCCTCCTGCACTTCATGAAACAGACACTGGACCTCCTCACACAGTGCCCAAGCTAAGACAATGACCCTAGCCAGCACTACCAAGTCTGTCCATGATCAAGAAATGTTACAGCCTACTGTCCTCCCTTTAGTGATTAACTACCCTAAATTCCTTTAAAAAACTAAAAAAAAAAAAAACAAAAAACAACCCTGGGCCAGGCAGAAGCCTTGGAGTTGGCTTTTAGACAAGAGTCTGCCTTCTCCCCCAGGTTGCTGGACTCCTGAATAAAGCTCAAATTCCTTTCTAATCAAAACTTGTCTCTTGAGAATTAGCCTTTCAAGTGACAGACAGTGGAACTTGGGATTCAGTAACACAGTTATTCTATCATTTCTTTTCAGCTTGCTTATCTCATTACATCCTCAGCCATCTGTATGTGGTATATGTGTGAGGAAATTGAGGCTGTGAGAGATCATGTACCTAATGGGTGACAGAGCAGAACTGTCCGAAACGTTTTACTCCAAAGCCTCTTATCCACTATGTATACACAGAACCACAAGTGTTTCTTGCCTACAGAGAAGGTCTGCTCTTAGGATCGGGAGTCCTGGGAAGACACAGAAGAGGTGCCTTCAGGAAGAGAATCACACCTGCTTCAGGTCTTTGAGCACCATCTCCAGAAAAATATTAAAAGCAAAAATCACGATTGGCAGGATCCTGCTTCACTCTTGGGCTCTAATGGGCTCTGTGAGTACACGAGTGTAATCAGTTCAAAGGACAGGGATAAGGGGGAGGGGAAGAGGTGAGAGATAACCTGAAAGAAATACATTTTCCAAGTGGGATAATATTTATCTGATTAATGCCTTGGGCCACCTACCCATGTTTAATGAGACTCTGATTTCTGGGCCACACAGAGTTTTCTATAAGGAAATGATTGGACAGAAATGTGGTGAATATGTAAAGCAAAAACCAATAATACAAATACAACTACGTGACCTGTTTCGGAGGAGGGACAGCGCCCATGTTGTTGTAAATTTCAATTTCCTATGCATCCCCAGCTGCAAGGCAGAGCCGGCCCGTTGTGATGATCAGGCAGCTGCGTTCACCTTTTCAGTTTATTTTTCGCCCGCAGGATAGGACAATGAAAATAAGAAAGTCAATTTTCTTTTCATCTCAGGCAGATTGAATTTTGCTAAACTAAAACAGGCTCTGGATAAGTAAAGGTCAGCCCAGCCTTGGATCTTTTTCTTCGTTAACAAAATATCAACACCAGCCTTGTTGCTTCCAGCTCTTTTAAATAAAGATACTTGGAGATGCCATCAGCGGGACTCAGTGAGGCCCAGTGACATTACCTTGTCAAAATCATGGACGGCTGAGGCAGGAGACAATTATTACTTATGTCAATGTGTATATATTTTTCATATGGCATGGTAAATATATTTTACCTCATTAAATATCATCCTTAATATTAAGACTAGAAAAAATTACTTTCTGTAAAGAACAATGTGATCATTGTGTTACCCAACTCCGCTTACTCAACTGTTTGTGTTCCTCAGATATAGGAATGTCAACAAAGGAGGTCAGATGAGACATGTCGTGCTACCTTTCTCTTTACCAAAGTTTTGAGCTATGTTAATAGTCTTTTAATGGCACAAAGTACATGTGGGATCTTCAGAGAGATTGCCTTAAAATTCTGTCAGCAAAGGTAATCTGGAGATGCACGAGGAGGAAGAGTCAGAAGGACTGGTAGGGAGACCGCCATGATGAAATAACAGGGAGCAATGGAAACAGAAAGGTGCAAATGAGAATATAGCTTGTTTCAGAGGCAGTTTCTGTGCTAAACCCACAGCAGGATCAGGAAAAAGGAAACACATACACACAAAGAAAATGAGGTAATGAGAACTTATTGCATAGAAACTCAACAAACATTTGTGAAATGGAATAGAATTTGGCAGCTCATCAGATAAAGAAGTTAAAGCTGATTTTAAGCTTGACGTTTATATAACTAGAATATTGGTGGTAACGACACAGAGAAAGTTCGGGTTTAGGAGGAGGTGGAGACCAAAGCTTGGTTTTAACTAGCTGGCTTCACCAATAATTGCTATTGTTGCAAATCAAAGGAATATATATGCACATACACACACACACATTATAAATTGTGAGGTGTCATTATAACATCAACCAGATACTTTTTAAAAAAATTTTTTATTTTTTTATAAACATATAATGTATTTTTAGCCCCAGGGGTACAGGTCTGTGAATCGCCAGGTTTACACACTTCACAGCACTCATCACAGCACACACCTCCCCAATGCCCATAACCCCACCACCCTCTCCTGACCCCCCTCCCCCCAGCAACCCTCAGTTTGTTCTGTGAGATTAAGGGTCTCTTATCAACCAGATACTTTTAATGAGATGTCATGATAACATGTAAATATGGTCTCCATATTTAAGGAATTGGGCAGAAATTTTTAATATACTACGCTCTTTTTAAAATATCAACTAAAGGGTACCTGAGGGACTCAGTTGGTTAAATGACTACCTTTAGCTAAAGTTGTGATCTCAGGCTCCTGGGATGGAGCCCTGCAATGAACTTCCTGCTCAGAGGAGAGTCTGTTTCTCCCTCTCCCTCTGTCCCTCCCTACCACCTACACTCTCTCAGTCTCTCTCAAATAAATAAAAAAATAAATAAGTAAAATGTCAACTAAAAATCAGAGTGTCATCTGGTAGATGGTAAGGTAGAAATAAAAGCCAATGGTTACATAGACAAAGGGTAATCTTTATTATCAAATTTTTTCCCAGCCCATGAAACTATTTTCAAGGAGAATAAAATGATGGTTTAGGGTGTTTTGGGATAACACATCATTCAGAAGCCTGTTGGGAAAATTAAAACCACATTCTGTTTCAACAGAATTAATTTAACAGAAGGAATTAGTAAGGTTATTACAAGGTCTTCAAGTAAGAAAAAGCTGAACTTCTCAGACCCAGGAAGGAAGGTCACATCTTCTAACAAGTGAGGCTCAAAGAGACCCAGGGGACTGAGATTCTCAGCTTCACCTGTGTCCACCCAAATATGTTCATTCCACCGTATAGGCTCTTAGTCTTTTCAGGTCAGTGCCCTGTCTTGGATTAGTGAAACTGTAAATTCAACCTAGTTTGTAATTTTACAACATTCACACAATTAAATTATGGTGTGATTTTTCAGTGAGATTAGATCCACTGAATCTATCCAAGGATAGATTATTTCTATCTCTGATTTTTAGAAAATTACTTTTATTAAATATAGTATAGTACAATAGAGTAAAAATTATACAAAGACATCAAACATTAAAAAATAACTGTGTGGTAATGGGAGCTTTTTGAGATTGGTTTATAATGAGTTTTCCTTTTTTCTAAAAGGATTCATCATTTATAATATTTTATTTATTTATTTGACAGAAAGAGATCACAAGTAGGCAGAGAGGCAGGTGGGGGGTGGGGGGAGGGAAGCAGGCTCCCTGCCAAGCACAGAGCCGGATGCAGGGCTTGATCCCAGGAGCCTGGGATCATGACCTGAGCCGAAGGCAGAGGCTTTAACCCACACAGGGCTCACCTTGAGGCCACCCAGGTGCCCCAAGGATTCATCATTTATAAGAAAATAGTGTATCAGAGCCTAAAAACACTAAACCATTTAATTTATTTATAATTTTTTAAATTTGTCTATAAATTAAAGACTAGAGATTTTTGGAATTCCTTGCTTGGAAGTCTCATTGCCTTTACCATCAAACTTAACTTGTGGCTAAGAAAAAAATACTGAAACTATGAATGGTGATAAACATTAACTAGACTTATTGTGGTGATCCTTTTATAATATATACAAATCTAATCATTATGTTACATACCTGAAATTAATATAATGTTATGTGTCAATTATACCTCAATTTTTAAAAAATTTAATAAGAATAATTCAACTGGAAAAAAAAAAAAAACCTTACCCAGTGGTGATAAAACACTTTTTAAAAATTAGCAGTTCAGTTTTCCTTATACAGCAAGGGAAGGGAATTAGGAATATTATTGTATGAGTTAATTAATGTTCCCCACATTCTCTGGCATCCAAATCAAGTAGAAAAGAGGATTGCTCTGAGAAGGGGTTAAGGCAAAGTAATAAGGAAGCAAAAAAAGAATGAAAAAAAAACTAGATGTTGAGAGCTAAACTTCAAAGGGAAAGCATGAAGTCTGGTTTCATGCAAACTCTTGTTGACAATTACAGTAAGAATTTCCAAAGTAATCCTGAATGATCAGAAACAAGGGCCATTCAAGTTGTCTTGTATAAAAGGAAAACATTTTGCAAAAAATTCTCAGCGGAAAAATTCTGATGGAACTTTCTGGTGGCTGTATTTTAAAAATTTAGTCCCTCTAGAAAATTCTCTACTTGATAATCAAGTTTAGGGATTTTGAGCAGTAAAAGAGGCAGGAAAACAACCTTCTTTACTTTAAAAACTGAGGTTCAAAATTGCATATCCTTTCTCCAGGTTAAATGACATATTCTTACTTCTGGAGATAGTAATCCTCCTAGAAAGAGCAATATGTCCAATGACAGCTGTTCTGAAATCCTAAATGAGAAGATTATAAATGGAAATGGGTCCCACTCTCAATGTTTGTCACTCTTGGAAAAGTAGAAAACTTAGCAGATTTAAAAAAAAAAAAAAAAGTAAAACCTTCACATTTTCATTCTCTTGCATTTACCCCAATGCCAGCTTTTCAGTAGCAAGATCTTTCTCATTAAAAAAAATTATCAGTTGGGATGTCTGGGTAGCACAGTCGGTTAAGCATCCGACTCTGTTTCAGCTCATGTGGTGATCTCGGGGTCCTAAGATCAAGCCCCACGTCAGGCTCCACACTCGCCGTGGAGTCTGCTTGAGATTCTCTCTCCCTCTCTCTTTGCCCCTCCTGCTCAAGCTCCTTTTCTCCTCTCTCTCTCAAAAAAATAAATCTTTTTTCTTTTTTAAGATTTTATTTATTTATTCGACAGAGAGAGACACAGCAAGAAAGGGAACAGAAGCAGGCAGAGTGAGAGAGGGAGAAGAAGCAGGCTTCACGGTGAGCAGAGAGCCCAATGTGGGCCTCAATCCTAGGACCCCAGGATCAAGACCTGAGGCAAAGGCAGACGCTTAATGACTGAGCCACCCAGGTGCCCCAATAAATAAATATTAATAAAAAGAATTATCAGTCAGTACTTTGTTGCATTTTCTTTGTTTACATTTGCAATCCTTTGAAGTAACTAGAATTAACTCACCTTATTGTTGGTATCCTTTGGGGTTTGGCTATAACACCATTGTTTGGATCAGTGTTACCAGATGTCTTAGTATGTTCAGGCTACTATAACAAAAGAACATAAACTAGGTAGTTTATAAATAACAAAAATTATTTCTCACCATTCTGGAGGCTGGGAATTCCAGGTGCATGGTGCCAACAGATTCAGTCTGGTGAAAGCTCACATCCTGGTTCACGGACATCACCTTTCCATTGGATCTTCACATGGCAGAAGGGGTGAGGGATGTCTCTGGAGGAGTCTTTTATAAGTGCACTAATTCTATTCATAAGGGCTCTACTCTATTACCTAATCACTCCCCAAAGCCTCACCTCTTAATACTATCACCTTGGCTATTAGGATTGCAATATACGGATTAGGCAGAGGGAGGAGTGACATAAGCACTCAGACCATAGCACCAGATCTCTTGCCAGTGAGGGCTCAGTTGGCAAGATACACTTTTCAAATACTCACCTAGAAATTAACAACCACCATACACCTAGCCCCAAAATAACCATGTCCTGGCAACCTATGGGTATGCATCTTCATCCCTGCTAAAGCTGCATACTGACATTCTGTAACCTCTCATGAGGAGCTCACAAGCACTGAAAGCCAGAGGTGGACAAGACACTGGCTCTGCAGATTCAAAGACAAGGCACAGAACCTATCCTCAAGATGTTCATAGTCTTCTGAGGGGAGAGAAAAGACTGTGCAATGAAGTAAGATGATAAAATAAAGTAAAATAAAATATAGTAAAATAAAGGGTTCCTGGGCTCTGGAGGGAGCACAGTGCAGGATAGAGGATGGAGTGGGATGGGGACAGCAAGTCAGAACATATTGTTTAAGATATATGGTCTGATTCTTGAAACATGATTGGGGCTTCTAAGGTAGATAACAAAGGAGTAAGAAATTAATACCAAGAGCTGACACATGGGAGCCCTCAGAGTGTGCCAGGAACCCGCTAAGTGAGATTTAACCCGTACTACATCAATACCTCAACACTGCTATGAGGGAGACATTCTTTTTATCCTTATTTTATGGATAAGGAAATGGAAGCTCAGAGGAGTAAGTAACAGGCTACCCAGATCCAGCACACCTGTGCTTAACCCCTGGGTCTTTCTTTCTGTATGGTAAGTAGTACAGAGGGCATTTCTCTGTGGGTCTTCTGCAAAGACTCTGAAGAACAGATGAATCTTTCAGTCCATCTCCTCATTGCTCCTGTGTTCTAGACAAGGACAATGAGATGAACACAAAAGTCTAGAACCCATCCTGTCCCTAGGGATCTGCCACCGCCAGGATCTGTCAAACAAGACAGAACTCCACTGTCCAATAGAACTTTCCACGATGATGGCAACATTTCATAACTGTACTTGTGATGCAGGAACCACCAACTACCTGAGGAACTGAATCACTCATCCTATTTAATTTTATGTAATTTTAATTTAAATAGCCTCATGGGGCTGGTGGCTGCAGTATTAAATATTGTAGGTACAGAGCATTCGAGTTGGAAGGAGCCATAAATCACTGCTCTCCTGTGAACTATAAACACGTGGTCCCCGCTCTCAGGACCTTTATAGCCCAGCAGAGGAGATAGCAAACACCAAACGTTCACAGTATTGACTATGTATTCACAATTGTTAAGTGCAACAGGATAAGGAGGTTGAAGGTACTGTGGGAGCTTGTGAAGGGAGGATTTTACCTGGGCTAGGGAGTCAGGAAAGCCCACAATCCATCCAAGGAGCAATTGCACATGAGCCAGCTCAGTAACCACCTGTTGCCCAAACAGAACGGGGCAGGGGGGCGGGGGGGGGAGGCTCTTGCCACAAGCCAGCAAATGACAGGGCCCACAGGCAGGCATCTATACCCTATGCCCGGGCCATAGCTTCACCTTCTCTGGTAGACAGCTGTTTTGTAGGGCAAAGACTTCACTGCATCTTTATAGCAAATAACTTACCGATCCATTTATGAGTTTTGGCAGAATAGCCAGTATTTTCTATTTTGCTGAGCCTGTGCTGACAAAGGACTCTATTGAAATATTCTTTAAAATAAAGGCAGTGGAAGACTCCAAGTTGGACGAATTGAATATGGAAACAGAACAGAACAAATTTTGTATGATTGCTAAAACAATTTGAAATTTTTTTATAATGCACCCTTCATCTTCCCTCACCGTAGCTACAAAAATTGGCTCATTTTAGTACCAGTCCTGTTTGCATGGCAGCAACACTCCAAACCTCAAAAAAAAAAAAAAAAAGAAAAAGAAACTGAAATACTTTTTATTTTAAAGTATGTGCTACAGATACATTTAGATTTTAAGCATAAGCACAATAACTTAGAAATGATTTGGCATACCAAAAAAAAAAAAAATGCCAACATAAAGACTGAATTTCAGGAAGAAGAACTAAAAAAAAAAAGGCATGTTGACCCTAAATCAAAACTAACACTCACATTTAAAATAAAGAACCTCACGCATAAGGAGCAGAACTGTTGAACTATTGTGAAGAACTGTGAACACTCCCACTCCAAAATGCAAGTCTAAACTTATGCTGATTCTTTTTTTTTTTAAGAATTTATTTATTTATTTGACAGACAGAGCTCACAAGTAGGCAGAGAGGCAGGCAGAGAGAGAGAAGGGAGGAAGCAGGGGTCCCTGCTGAGCAGAGAGCCCGATGTGGGGCTCGATCCCAGGACCCTGGGATCATGACCTGAGCTGAAGGCAGAGGCTTTAACCCACTGAGCCACCCAGGTGCCCCATAAACTTATGCTGATTCTTATTCAAGACTTTTCTGAGACCCATGGCTATTCACAGAAAAAGGGGAATTTCTGAGTTTCCAGGGGATTCACTTCAGGCTTCTCTCAAATAGAGAGCTGTCCTGGATTAAGTGGAATTCAGCTCATAAAAACTAAGCCACTGCACTCATCAGATTGAACAAGTTCCTCACCTGCTAAGGTAGGCTATGCAAAGTGACTCCCTTCCAAAGAGTATGGTAGAGAGAAGGGGGAAAAGAGTGACATCACAAGAGAGAAAACTGGAAAATCATAAAACGTCAAATAAATCCCAATGGAGGTCATTCTACAAAATTCCTGACCAATACTCTTCAAAACTGTCAAGGTGATCAAAAACATGTCTGAGAAACTGCCTGGCCAAGAGGAGCCTATGGAGACATGACCACTAAGTGTAATGTAGTATCCTCAGCGGGATCCTGAAACAGAAAAAAAAGGACATTGGGTTAAAAAAAGAAGAAAACCTGAACAAAATATGGCATTTATTTAATAATAGCATCAATATTAGTTCATTAACAGCAACAAATGCACCTTACAAACATAAGATGTTATTAATAGGGGAACTGGGTGTGAGGTCTATGGAATGTCTCTGCACTATTTTTGCAATTTTTTCTAACTTTAAACTATTATAAAATATAAAATGTATTTTTTAAAGACTTCATTTATTTATTTGTCAGAGAGCGAGCATGCATAACCTGGGGTGGGGGGGGAGGAAGGGGAGGAAACAGACTCCCCACTGAGCAAGGAGCCCATTTCGGGACTCAATCCCAGGACCTTGGGATCATGACCTGAGCTGAAGGCAGGTGCTTGAGCCTCCCAGGGGTCCCTACAAAGTGTTGTTGTTGTTGTTGTTGTTGTTGTTTAAGCCTTAAGCACCCATGACTATAAGAATGTGGCTGCTTTCTCTGGTGTAAAGCTAGAGAATTGGGGGCAGAGGGGGGTGATTATAGTGCCACCTGTGGCCAAGGGGGTCTCCTGAAGGGAATTCTCATGGATCTATAAGCACTATTTTTTTTTAAGATTTATTTATTTATTTGAGAGAGAGAGTGCACGCGAGTGTGCGGAGAGGGCAGAGGAAGAGGGACCCTCAGGCAGAATCCCCGCTGAGTGCAGAGCCTGATGCAGAGCTCCATCCCAGGATCCTGAAATCATGACCTGAGCTGAAACCAAAAGCCGGGCGCTCAACCAACTGAGCCAGCCAAGCGCCCCTGTAGGGACTATGTTATCCAGGAGCCTTTATTCTGTGAGGCTGAGGTGTGAGCTCCAGAAAGGTGCTTTCCAGTTTTGGCCCCCAAAGCCAATCCCTTAGAGCTCCTGTTTCACCTGTAAAGGCTCTCGACAGAGGTGAAATTAGTCAACAAAGCAAATACAATCAAAAGCAGCCCTAAGGGCACGAAAGACCTTCTACCCACCCAGTGTACTTTCTGAGGCTTCTTGAGATTTATTTTCTTTCTTTGGCTGCCATTCCCTGAAAATGATAGAAGATGTTGTCCATCCAAGATGGTGCCTCTTTCTCTGGAAAGACAACATGCCCTCCACTGGCAGAGCCAGAGTGAAGAAGGAGGTCAGGGATGGGGGAGACGTTCTCGCAGTCTGCTGCTGCTGCTTATAGACGCTCCAATGTGCGTATCTGATAGTCCATCTTCTCTTATTAATGTAGATAAAGAGTCAACAGGTCTTTCGATGGGCTTCCAAAGGAAGTTTGGGTCAGGTAATACTATGATTTAAAATAACAGATTTTAGCTTTACTGCTTTATTATGATTCTCTCCAATTTAACTATGTGTCACATTTTATTTAGGACCACTGTGTGCTGGATCACAGGGAACACAGAACACAAGGATCCTTGCAGTTTGGACACATCTGCTGTGTCCTGGATTCAGCTGATGCCCGTGGACCCAGAACCACTGCACCCAGCAGTGAATAAAACCAGCTCTGCCCAGGAAATGAGAGGCAATTCCATGTTTTACAACCCCTGGAGCCTCTATCTGGGATTGCCTCTCCTTCAACATGTAGACTTTGGGTCCACTTGCCTCGTCACAAGCTTTATACCCATCCAGCCCTCTGGTGCAGAGATCTGACCTGCCGTGTGTCCCAGTCAGCTTTGGCTGCCATAACAAAACACCACAGACAGCATGACTTAAACAACATTTATTTCTCACATTTTGGAGACTGGAAGTCCAAGGTCAAGGTGCCAGTAGGGTCAGTATCTGGTGAGACTGCTCTTCCTGGCTTGGAGACAGCCATCTTCTCCCTGTGCCCTCACATGGCTCTTTCCCTGAGTTTGTATGGGGAAGGAAAGCAAGATCTCCTATGTTTCCTCCTCTTATTAGGGCACCAGTCCTGCTGGATTAGTGCCCTACCCTTATGAACTCATTTAACCTTAATTACCTCCTTAAGGACCCTAACTCCAAATACGAACATATTACATATTAGGGCTTTGGCCTATGAATTTTGGACAGGCACAATACAATCCATAACAACACGGAAACATAGGACAAGTAATTTTCATAACATAGTAGAAACATCACTAGCTTTGGAATAAGAAACGCTGAGTTTGAAACCAAGTTTACTAGAAGGGTCACAGAACACAGGCCACTTGCCTTCTCTAATTTGTTTCTAATATGAAAAATGAGGATAAAATCAATGCCTATAAATCAGAGTTATCATGAAGGTAAAATGTGACAAAGCATGTGAAAATTCACTGTCATGTTTAGCAGCCTTCAATTATAATAAATTATGGGCCCACTGGTCCTGGAAGGAAGTGCTGCAAAACCAGAGGCTTCAAAAGAGAGAGGGACAGATTCTAACGGTGCTTCAATCCACAGAGCAATCAGGACAAGCTCTGGGCAACCCAGAGTGTGACCAGCTGTGCACTTTCTGTATCTCTGCAACCCCAGAGGAAGGCAAGCTGCTGCTCCATCCTCGTATCTTCCTCATACAAAGCTCAGGGAAAATCTGCCCCCCATAGCATTTACCACCGCTGGTGGGGGGAATTTCAGAAATTAGATCGAGGCCCTTGAGTTCTGCTCATTGCCTGGACTCAAGCTTCAAGCTTCTAAAACTAGACCCTCACTAAAGGGCAAATCAATGAATGGATCAGATCCCCCCAACCCTTGGTGACCAGGTTTTTTGCTTTGTACAGATAAATTTCAATAATGAAGGAGATTTTCTTTGATCCAAGCAAATCCTTTATCTCTAAGGTCATGTAGCCATACAAAGCAGAGCCAGGACCCGGACCTGGCCTCCTGGTGTACAGATGTTCAATGCATCTAACAAATAGTGTTGAGCACGAGCTGTGCTGGGTTCCAAAAATACAACAAAGAAGAAGCCAGATATTGTTCTTGTCATTGTGGATCTGATGATCCACAATGAGGAGGAGACAAATATTAATCAAGTAATTACACCTATTTTATTAAGTTAGTTTATTACACACCATTTATTAAATTTTATTTAAAAATAAATTATTACTTTCCGAGGTATATGGTGTCATGGGGGATTGAAGTGGCTGGCCCTGAGGGCCTAAGTGACGTGAGAGCTGGGATCTGGAGGATGAGTACCAGTTAGCTAGGTGGTGATTGGTGAAGGAGGAGAAAAGTGGATCTGGGAGACGTACCCGTGGCCGGAGGAAGCGTGGCAAGTGTGAAGCATAAAGCAGAGAGGTGCGGCTGGTGTGTGTGAAGCAAAGATGGAAGGTGGAGTGTGGTGTGAGATGAGCTGGAAAGTCAGGCAGTGGAAAAGCTACGCAAGCCCTTCCAACTCATGTTACAAATTTTTATTTTATCTAGGAGCAATGAGAAACCCTTAACACATTTTAAGCTGGGGAAAGGAAATGACATGATTGGATTTGCTTTTTTGGGTAGATCTACCTTTTGCTTCTAATAGGGACCCACTGTTCAGTGTGGGGGAACATCGATTGGTGGTGAGACCCATATTAAGAGGCTCTGGTGGCCATCCTGACCAGAGACCATCGCAGCCTGGACTAGGAAAGTGTAAGCACAGAGTCATTGACTCATCAGATATTTACTAAGTGCCTCTGTATGCCAGGCTCTGCATCAGGGGCTGGAAATAAACAGAGGTTGAAAGAGTTGAGCAATAGTAAGAGATAAAATAGACAAGACAGGCTCATGCCTGGACATGGAGAGCAAGAAGAGAAAGATGCTATGAGTCATTTCTGAGCCCCCGACTCTTCAAATACAGAATCGATAGTGGAGCCAAAGAGGCCATGGCTGAGGGGAAAGATGGAGCATTTGGACATGAACCTTTTAAGTTTGCGATGCCTTCAGGACCTCGTGGGGAGATATCCGTGGGACAGCAGGTGCAGCGAGTCCACAGCTGGGGGGTGGGGGGCGTGCGTCACTGGCATACAGGAGGTACCGGAAGCCACAGGCGCAGTGGGTTCTCTCAGGGCGAGTGTGTGAAGTGTGAGAAAAAAACAGAGCTTAGGGCTCACCCTCAAAGGACAGCCAGCATGTAATTTCGGAGGTTAGAGGAAGATAAACCTGGAAAGGAGTCCCCCAGAAAGAGTAGAAGAGAGATAAAAGGAAAACTTGGGGAGTGTGGGGCCATGGCAACATGGAACCCAGAACCCCAGAACTGGACCAATAGTGGAAAATCCTGCTGATGGGTTGGTCAGGTAAGAGGACTGAAACTATTCCTATTTTTGTAACATGAAGACCACTGATCACGGCAGTGAGAGCAATTAGAGGCAGGGAAGGGACCATCGCCAAATGGCAGGAGGAAGAGCAGTGAAGGACGGTGAGAATACAAGGGAACCCCAGATGTTTGGCCATGAGGAGCAGGGGAAGATTCAGGATACTTCCTGGGTAACTTTCCTACTACAATTCATAGCTTTGCTTTGGCTCTGATGTTCTAGGGTTTCTACTTCTATACTCCCTGCTCCACAAAAAACACATGCACTCAGACCTCAAGGTGTCACGGAGGGAGCTCTAGGGCTCAGCTCAGAACACCCACCCTGGCTCTGAAATGTGGGTGAATATACTGCAATTGGCAATGTACCTCAGGGTGCCCGAGAAGGCGGTGGCTCATAGTCAGCAAGCTGCTTGGAAGAGTTCCAAGGATGAGAAGAAAACTTGTATCTTTATTAACAAAATTACTACTCTGGGTAATATTTCCATGTGAGCAAATGTTTCTGTTAATGCAGTTGCATTCACAAGTAACAAATCCACTGTTTTACATGACAAGCAATGGTGACAGATCTGTGTTCCTAAATACTTCACTTCATTAACCCAAGCTGTCTCCCTCCTTAAGCATGAATTCGTTGAATCCTGCCACTTGGATAAACTGCCTGAAGCAGACAAATACTCCTTAAGATCCCACAAAACTTGCTTCTCTATAGGTCCACGTTGTTTTATTGTATGAGCTTTATGGCGGTAAAAGGTTGCAAACTGCAGTTTGTTACTTCTTGCTGGCAGTAATTTAGCATCTAATGAGCAAAATTCCCAGCCACCCTGGGGCAGTGCAGAAGCTCAGGAGCTAAGACTGCAGGCAAATGGGAGATGTTTCAGAAAGGAAGGAAATGTGGCTCAGGCATAGAAATCAGGCTGAGAAAAGAGGCCCCCACGTGTGCTTGGGAAAGAAATACAAGGAAGCAACTTTAAAGGCAGATTATTGATGGATATTGATGAGACTGAAGAGGGGAAGCTGATGTCTTAATAGTCGTAAGAATCAAGTAATACTCATAATATCGATGGTAGTCCCCATTTGTCAAATGTCCCATATCATATCCCAGGCACTGTGCTCAGGGCTTTGCAAGATGATCTCATTTGATCATTATGGCAATCTCGTGAATGGTTCAAATAATCTAACTGTCCTGAACTTCAGGTTATTAATTTGCAAAATAAAAATTATAGTGATGACTCGCATCACAAAGCTACCTTCAAGTGTTAGAGACAGATTTTTAAACCCAGGTGCATCTGACTCATGAGAACAAATGTGCCAAGGACTAGACTAGAAATAAAGTATCTGAGATTTTTCCTACATGTGGCTACAAATAAATGAACTGTGTGCCTCCAGATATTAAAATAACTTTTTCTAAGTTTCATATCTATATAGAAAATGAGGAAGTTGGGCTAAGTGATTTCTCTATCCCTCTCCAGAATTAACACTAATCATCCTCATTGCCTTCCTACCCAGAAATTGCCTGAATTGTGTAACTAGCAATAGAGAATCAGTTTTAAGGCACAGTTCATCCTTGGGGTGCCTGGGTGCTTCAGTCAGTTAAGCACCTGCCTTCAGCTCAGGTCATGATCCCAGCGTCCTGGGATTTATCCCTGGATCCTGACTCCCTGCTCAGCAAGGAGTCTGCTTCTCCCTTTTTCTCACTTCTCCCTGCTGCTACCCGCCCCCCCCACCCTTGTGCGCACTCTCTCTTTCTCAAATAAATAAAATCTCCCCCCCCCAAAAGCACAGTCCATGCTATTTCAAGAATAGAAAAGATAGCTTGTGCCACAATCACTGTGAGACTGAAAGATTCAGTAAACCTTAAAGTGTTAGCTGCACAAATCACACATCCATCTTCCCTCAGCTCTAGGCAACTGATAACAGAAATTTAAAAACAAGAACCAAATAAACATGAAATTGATTTCTGTGCCAACTTTGTGACTGGTAAAGCTGGAATGGAGAAAGTTTTGTCACCACCCCCTCTCCCTTCTTCCATCTTGTACTTTTTTTTATCTTAACAGCAGTACCGAGGTACAATTAATATAAAGTAAACTATATATATCTAAGGTATAGACTTTGAAAAAACTTGACAGATATACACACATCCACGAAACCTTCAATACAATTAAGACAATGAGCTTATCCAAAAACTTCCAGGTGACGTCTTGTCATTCCTGCTCCCCCTTCTTTCCCATACCCGACCCCAGGTAACCACTTGTCTACTCTCTCTTACTATAGTTTAGTTTGCATCTTCTAGAATTTCATCTAAATGGAATTATAAAGAATATACTCTTTTTGTCTGGCTCTTTCCCTATGCGTAATTTATTTTGAGATTCATTTCCTGTTTTAGTGTGGATCAATAGTTTACTCTTTATCACTAAGTATCCCATTGTATGGATATAACAAAGCTTGTTTATCCATTCATCTGCTGACAGACATTTACATTGTTTCACTTTGGGGCTATTACAATTAAAATTGCTTGTACACAGTCATTGTATGGTTAATGTTTCCATACCTAGGAATGGAATGGATCCTATGATACAAATTTAATTTTTTTAAGGAACGGCCAGACTACTTTCCAAAATTTATATGCCTTATTAATAGCAGTACCTGAGACTTCCCCATTCCCTTACAACCTCAGCAACACTTGGTAGAGTCAATATATTTTTTTAAGGATTGTTTTTGTTTTTGTTTTTGTTTTTGTTTTCAAGGGGGTTGCTGGGTGGGAGCAGAGGAAAAGGGAAAGAGAGAAGTTCAAGCAGGCAGGCTCCACGCTCAGCGAGGAGCCCAGTGCAGGGCTCCAACTCCCAACCCTGAGATCATGACCTGAGCCAAAATCAAGAGTCAGAAGCTTAACCAACTGACCCACTCAGGAGCCCCTAGTCAATGTTTTTTATTTTACCAGTTTTATTGTGTTTTTTTTTTAATTTTACCAGTTCTAATAGGTCTCTCACTGGGGTTTTAATTTACATTTCCCCAATGATAATGATGTTGAGCAAATTTTCATGCCCTTACTTTATATCAATATAATCTCTTTGATGAAGTGTCTGTTCAAATCTTCTCCCCCCACCTTTTTTTTACCCAGTTTTACTGAGATATAACTGACATATGACATTGTATAATTTTAAGGTACACAACATAATGATTTGATACGTGCATACCATACAAAATGATAACCACAACAGGGTTAGTTAACACACCCATCATCTCATACAATTACAGTTTTTTTCTGTATGGTGAGAATTTTACCTTCACCTTTACCCATTTCTCTCACCCCTGTCCCTACCCCTAGCAACCACCTACCTGTTCTGTTTCTGTGAGTTAATTTTTTATGATTCTGCATCTCAGGGACTTTTGGATGGCTCAGTTGGTTGGGCGTTTGCCTTCGGCTCAGGTCATGATCCCAGGGTGCTGGGATAGAGTCCCACATCAGACTCCTTGCTCAGCGGGGAGCTCAGCTCCCTTTGCCTGCTCTGCCTGCCACTCCCCCTGCTCATGCTCTTTCTATCTGACAAATAAATACATAATAAAATCCTTTTTTTAAAGATTTTATTTATTTGTTTGTCAGAGAGAGAGAGAGCAAGAGAGCAAGCACAGGCAGACAGAGTGGCAAGCAGAGGCAGAGGGAGAAGCAGGCTCCCCGCCGAGCAAGGAGTCCGATGTGGGACTCGATCCCAGGATGCTAGGATCATGACCTGAGCCAAAGGCAGCCGCCCAATCAACTAAGCCACTCAGGCGTCCCCATAATAAAATCTTAAAAAAAGAAAAAAAAAAAGATTCTGCATCTCAAAATGAGATAATACAGTACTTGTCTTTCTCTGCCTGGTTTATTTCACTTAGCCTAATACACTCAAGGTCCACCCATGCTGTCTAGATTTGCATGAAATAATAGAACAAAGTTAAAATAGGAAGAAGGAGAAAAAATGGAACATAGTGTAAGCATCTTCACACCTGGTAAATGGTAATAGAAGTATATGTCAAAATCTATGAAGAGCCCATATTTTACATTGTTTGCATGCTAACAACTTATTTTGCCGAAGTTTCGTGCATACGTCCAGAAACCCTTCCTGGGTCCGAGGCAAGGCAGCATGAGCTTCCAGCTCACCTCAGTTCCTCTTGTGTTCCAAGTCCTACAGGGACAATGCAGAGCAACCTAGAGCAATGCTGTATCTGCAACGTCTCTATATCATGGCTGAGAAACCCAGAATTTAGGAAACCTCAGTCTTTATAAGGGGTCTGTTAGCAATGTTTGCTTAAGCAGCAAACAAAACCTCCCTCTGCCCTGGACAGCAACATTATAGAGCCCAAATTTATTTGCTATATAAACATCCGTGAAAAGACTTTCCCAAACCAAAGCTGATACAGACATGCAGAAACACAGAGACCACAGATCGTTATTGTTCCTCAACCATACAGAACTACTTAAATGTTTAAAATTAGGTACTAAGAAAAATCTTAGGATCCGCTATAATCAGGAAGTGGACAGGAAAGAGGTGATTTGGGATGAAGTTGAAGTATATTGATTTCACTATTGTTCATAACAAGGAGTCAGTGGTACCAGCTAAAAATTATGAGAGTAAATATCACGGAACAACCCACAGAGAGACTTGCAACATGAGAAGTAAGAACTGCAGCATCATTTGTAAAAGCAAAATGCATACTTAACCTTGAAGTTTCAGCTGAAATGTCACTGCCTTGTGGAGGCCTTCCTGGAACACCAGACCAGCTTTGTTGTCCTTAGTAACAACTCCCACAGTTCCCAATGCCACTCAGCTAGTTAGTGGCGGAGCTGGGAATTGGGCCTCACAGAGCTGGTGCTGAACTCAGCACTCTTCAGTTGCTTGGCTCTCCTGGCCACTCACTGGTGTATCTAATTATATTCCAGTCACATCTGATAGTACAGAATTTTATTTTATCCCGTACATTTTCATAAATACAACCCTTAATTCTGCAATCCTCTTGTAAGGTACCCTGAGACATACCTTACATTTCCTGAGCATGGTCCCCAGGACCTAGCATCAAACAAGTACCCTTTGAAATCATCCCATACATTGATATTGAACACAAATGAATATTTGGGGAGCCAAAATAAATGCGGATCACCCACACTTGCCTCACAGCACACAAGTAACAGATTGAAGGAGAAAAGCCAGGACAGACCCTCTATACTGGTCCCAAGCACTGGATCGTTATCTGTCTCTAATGAATTATGTGTGAAATCTCTGAGGTTATATGGGAAAGCCACACACAGACCTTGAAATAGCTTCAAAGAGTGAATAATGCATTCTCTCTATTGAATGCATGAGAATGTGGAATGCAGAAAATTGGACAAAAGAGGTCAAACTCTCTGTCCCTGCAGAGATGATGTATTCTATCTTCTTACCAATAAATGAATCACTGGTCATTATGTATTTTTTAAGCATCTAAACAGCAACCCAGGCATTCTGTTCTCTGGTCACTGTGTTACAAATCACTCTTCCCAATCATGCGCACAGGTGTCTATGTAAGTGATGTCACGCACTAGTTCCTCTAAAACTGCCCACCATGCTGCAATTAAGCCAAACCTCACCACCTTGATGACGGTCTCTGCAGCTGAAGCCGGGACGGAGTTGGCTCCGAGGAAATGGAATCTTTGACAGCATAATTTTAACACTGTCAAATTATTCAGCTTTTTTCATAAAATTCACTTAACACTTCACATGGATATTACTTTTGCCATCAAATATCACTTCAGGAAAAGTTAATAATTTGGGAACTTTTACATATTTTTTTTCAAAAGACTAATACCACAAATATATGAGACAGCATAACCAGATAGCCCCATTGTCCTGTCACCCTGCCAGGTTTGTGGGACTGCTTCAGTCGGCATCACCAAAATAGGGCATCCCAGAGAAGGGGGCAGCAGAGAAAGAGACACTCCCAGTAATCTGGAGGCCAGGGAGTCAGCAGCGGCTTTGCAATGGCTTAGAAGGTTGCTGTAACTTTTACTTGGAAAAGATCATTTTTCTATCCAGGAATAGTCATATCTTCTACTTTAAAACTTAAACCAAAAAAAATGTGGTTATTGCAAAGACTCTACTCTTGGGGTTAAACCGCATTGATCGGGGAAATGCCTTTTTGATGTGATGACAATGATTATGATAATAACACCAAAACCCGTGTTGATGGAGTGTTCTCCATGCGGCACATTTTAACCACATTCTGTAGATGTGAGAACTGAGGCACAGGGATGCCTGGGTGGCTCAGTTGGTTGGACGACTGCCTTCCGCTCAGGTCATGATCCCGGAGTCCCGGGATCGAGTCCCGCATCAGGCTCCCAGCTCCACGGGGAGTCTGCTTCTCCCTCTGACCTTCTCCTCGCTCATGCTCTCTCACTGCCTCTCTCTCAAATAAATAAATACAATCTTTAAAAAAAAAAAAACTGAGGCACAGGATAACTTAGCTAAAGTCACATGGCTAGTATGAGTCATAGGCACTGTAACCACGACAATTCACTGGTTCCTAGCAACAGCTACCAATGAAGTACATGCTAGGCAGGGGGTGGGGGGTGGGGGAGGGGTAGCTGGGGCGTGGTAAGCATTTTCTCATTTGACCCTCACCAGAAAAAAAAATGAAGTAGATCTTGGATTCTCATTTTCTGTATGAGGCAAATGAGGATTATAGAAATCAATAACTTGTCCATAAACACACTACTTTAATTACTTAACTCTTTTTTTTAAGACTTTATTTATTTATTTGACAGAGAGAGACACAGCTAGAGAGGGAACAGAAGGACGGGGAGTGGGAGAGAGAGAAGTAGCTTCTCGCAGAGCAGGGAGCCCAATGTGGGGCTCGATTCCAGGACCCTGGGATCATGACCTGAGCCGAAGGCAGACACCTAACGACTAAGCCACCCAGGCACCCCTAATGACCTAACATTTAACTCTGTATGGAAATAATAAGTCTAGTACATTAAAAGGTATTCAATTTTGAGCATTTTCTGTAGTTTCAACTTCTCTGGATTCTTCCAATGGCACCTCATTCCCAATCTGTCAGCGTACACAAAGCCTGAAAGGTTGGAAGGGTGGGTCGGACCCTGGTGGAAGTCTCCCAGCTTCAGGACCCCAACCATATGTGACCTGCCAACTGACAACCAGGCATCTCTGTAGAAACCCAGGTGGAATCTCAAAAGATGCCCCTGGGGGATGCAGATGCTGAGTGAGAGTGTGACATTGGAGGTGGCTTCCCTGAGGCTCTGACTTTCTCATGCTGCCTCCAATTGCCCAAATTACAGCTGCGAGGTGGAGAGAGAGCGAACTGAGTATGCCAAGACACAATCTCAAGTCTTTGTTTCCTGAGCCTCACAGTAATAGCTCCGTGATACATCCCATTTCTCTCCTCCAATACATCCCTCATGCTTGGCATTATCTCCATGGTAACAGGCATGCATCTATGACCCTGAGGCTATATTTCTCTGCCTGTCTACTTATCTTAGGGTTAAATTCATTAACTATATTTGTCAGAACACGATGGTACCCAACACACTTTTGAATTACCCTGATGAATCATGAAATTCCAGGAATCCAACTACCCTCTTTCAAACTCATGCTATGCAGCTGATCGCCTGTGTACAAACTTGAGCAACTTAAGCCTCAGTGAGAACCAGCCTCCTTCTTCATCTATATGGTGAAGATATAAATATGAGAATATTACTGGGTTTGGATGGGATAATGTATAAAAAATAAATCTAGAATAATAATTGGTCTTTAGAAAGTATTCAATTCGATAAAGGTTGGTATCAACTAGGAGAGCACGGGGTAACTTTGCACCATATATATATATATATATATATATATATATATATATATATATATATATTGTGTTGATTAAATAGACATGGCAGATTTGTCCCAGGCTTTTCCTCGCAAAAGTTTCCAAAACTTTCCCCTCTTGGGAATAGAGATAACACCTCCCACAGTGTGATGTTCCAATTATGTTTCTGGATGACTCCCATGGGTCATCTCAGAAGCCTGGTAGGGAAAAGCAGAGGACATCCAGATTGGAGAACCTTATAGTGAGACACTTAAGTTAATAAACCAGGTAAACCCATCCAGCAAGCCATTTGGTGACTAAAGAGAATTGGCTTTAATTACCAAAGAGCTCCCTTCTAAATTGCCTTTTTGTTTCAGAAAATAAGCTAGAAGAGATTGAAGGAAACCACCTCTTTCCTAACTTGGGTTCTCCAGGGTTGGAATGAATTGAGCTCTTCGCTCATCACACTACAAAACACAGGGCAGGAATGTCCAGTTTTCCTCCAGGGAATTTGAGATAAGAGACCATGATCATGAATGTTCAGCTGCTCTATGAGAGGTACCTCATTATGAGGCTGAAAATAGGATGAAATTCAGGCAAACTCCTGGATATGCATGAACAGGAGCAAAGTCCCATCTGTAACAAATGGTGAAGTTGAAGTTTTTTGTGCCGTGTGTTTTTCAAATGGTGACCTACGCCAACTGACAACAAAGTGATTCAAGATCCGTACTTCCCATGTTTCCCCAATGCACACCATCCAGCCTATTCAATCCCACTGACCCTCTATGACACCCCTGAGCACCTTCTGAACTGCACACCTGCCCATGTCAGCCTTCTCTTCACCAACCTCCATTTCCCCTCCTCTAAATCCAGTGTCTTCTGACATTTCCACGTGAGTTTCAGCTCCTGCTCTCACTGATGTCTGTCCTCAGAAACCCAGAGGAACTTATCATCTCTACCACGATGTTTCTCATACACTGATCATTTATTCACTTTCTGTGAGTGCTAGAAATTGCTTTTCTTCACAGCTATAAACTATCTGGAGACTGTCATATGTTCCTTCCATCTTTTCACAGCATAATAGACTGAGTAAATATTTATTGGCTGGTTAATAGTGATCTTTGTATAAATATGTACTGCAAACTTTGTAATAACTAATCAATTTGAGTATTTCACAATAAAATATTCTTTCCCTATCCCTGATCTTAAATAAATCTTTGAGTATTTCACAATAAAATATTCCTTCCCCATCCCTGATCTGGCATTTTAAAGCCAGAGGAAAGATTCCTCTACCAGTCTCCTCATTCCTTAGATCAATCGACTGAAGCTAAGGGAGTTAAAATGATTTGGTTAAGGTCACGCATTTAAACAGAACCCAGTCTAGGGCCAGGGCGCAGACCTGCAGACCTGTAGTGATGTACCCTTTCTGACACACTGCACAGTGCCCCAGGGTTACACTCCCTGTCTATTGGCCATCACAATTCAGTAGAGGGAAGACCAGACTGGGTGTTAGCTGCCACAGAGCCAAGTCCTTGTTCTTCCACTAATTCACTGCATGGCCTTTGGGAAATCATCTAACCCTTTAGCCTCAGACTCTACAGCTGCAAAAGCAAGGATGATAAATCCTGCGTGCTCTAACTCAGAATTCGGTAGTTTATACAGCGCATAAACCAATCTAGACCACACCTGTTTTTGTAAATAAAGTTTTATTGGCACACCCATTCATTTACCTATTCATTTACCTGTTGTCTATGGCTGGTCTCATACTACAAAGGCAAAGTTGAGTAATAACTAACACAGTGACCATATGGCCCCAAAAGCCCAAATATTTATAGTTTGTACCTTTACAGAAAAAAATTTTGACTCTCAAACTAACCTATATAATATGGTTGTATGAACCTTAAAATATAGTTAATAGTGTATGCAATGCCTCTTTTAAACTATGAAGTACTGTGCCCACATTTTAAAAATCACTATCAGACAATAGTAGTAATAGCAATAATTAATCATGAAAGCTGATTACAACAAGGGTCAACTAAAATTTTCTGTTTGGTAGATGGCATCTATATATTAGTCTTGCTTGATTTGAGATTGCCTGACTGTATTCAGAGTAATGCATTTTTTGCAGAACCAAGTGACAACTGTAACAGATCCAGGAGTATTCCTGGAACAATTAGTTCATTTATGTATAAAATACAAAACCAGCACTCTCCAAGGAACACCATTTCATCCACAAAGGGCACCTGCCTTCACTGTCATCACTAAGCTGACTCCAGGTAGGCACCTCCCTGTGTGATGGAATTAACATTCACCTGGGACTACTCACTTGACACACACTGACCTTGGATATTTAGCCCTGTTGCTCTAAGCGTATTATGCTTTTCCATTGGCATTTTGAGAGGAAGAATGGTAGTTCAAAATGGTTTTGGCCTGGCGTGTACTGTGGGCATGGCCACTAGCCAAGGAAGACAAATTGTTCCTGGAGTAGGAAAATTAATCATTGGCCATGTCCAACTCACTGCCACATTAATGACAAGGAATTTTATCCTAAGAGCCATAGGCAGTCAGCGAAGGGCATTAGAAGGGCTCTTCCTCTGAAAGACAAATACCATGTGATTTCTCTTATATGTCTCCTATATGAATCTTATATATCTCTTATATGAATCTAAAAAACAAAGCAAATGAATAAACAAGCAAACAAACAAAAAGCCAAACCAGACTCATAAATATGGAGAGCAAACTTGAGGTTTCAAGAAGAGAGGGAGTTGGGAGGATAGGCAAAAAAAAAAAAAAGGTGAGGGAAGTGGGAGGGACACGCCTTCAGTTAAGGACTAAATAAGTCACAGGGATGAAACTGTACAGCACAGGGACGACAATCAATGGTATTGTAATAGTGTTGTATGGTGACTGATGGTAGCTACACACAGGGTGAGCCTAGCCTACTGTGTCCACTTGTTCAATCACTGTGTTGTACACCTGAAACTAATGTAACATTGTATGTCAACAATACTTCGATTAAAAAAGAAGAACACTTTCTCTGATATAACCACAAAGCGGAGAATGAGTTAGGGTGCAGGAGTAGATGTGGGAACTGGCTAGAAGTTGTCAGACTTCCAGGCAGGGGACATGGGTGGCTTTGACTAGAGTTGACATGGTGATCAGGATGACAAGCTGAGGAGAGTGGAAAGGAGGAGGTAGGCAGGCCCTGATTTTATATTAGCCCAACCCCAACTCAGTGCTCCACAAGGGCAGCTAGGGAGAATCCAACCAGATTGCATTTCCCTCAAATCTATTTCTTGCCCCTATTTAAAATGGATGTAGAGACCCATAAAGCCCATTCCAATTAGGGCCCTTTATTCCTTTGCAATAAAACTCAAAACTTCCATTTGATCCAGTAAAATTCTTAACAACATCTTTTTATTTCCCTCTTTAAAAAGTCATTTTACATGCTCTAAATATAACAATTATCAGTAGTGACAAATGTATTCCTAGTTAAGCAATTATTTTGCTATATATTATCAGCTTAAAATTGTTTAAAGTCTGAGATATGTCAAGGACAGAAATTATTTTATTTATAGTCATGGAGCTGAGAGACCTAATCTTTGAGGCACAGATAAGGCAGAAATGACCAGTAGGAGATGAGGCAGGATTTGTTAGGCTGTATGGATGGGGTTTCTCTTTCCTCTGAAATATTCAGAGGAATAGGTGCACGTTTGTGTATAGGTGTGTACATATGTGTGTACATGTATTTAGAGAAGGCACTTTGCCATGAAAGTTAAGAAATGCTTATACAATGTGAATCCTCCTCATGCCCATCACTAAAATATTTCTCTGAAATCTTTGTGTCAGAAAAGAGCCTATAACCCCCAAATTAAAGGGGAATACCCCCTCAGAGAGGTGAAATAGGAAACTTTGATCAGCTGTAAATGACTCGGTGGGAACATACATATCAGGTCTTTCATCTTCTCCAACAGCTGAGCATAAAGCATCAGGACTGTGCTTTGATGGAGGGTATGCTGAATTATAAATTGGGACCTGGTACTTCCAGGCACCATGATGGAAATATAGAGAGAGACCAACCAGCTTTTCCACTGACCTTGTGAGTTTGTTTTTAATGAGAGAAGTAAACATGTATAGACCTAGCGACATTCTTTTGCCCGGATCCCTTCACCATCAAAATCTGTATGATGAGGCTGGGACAGGGAATGAAGGCTGTCTGTAGCCATGGAATGAGAAGAATAACCTAAATTGTGCATACTTCTATTCAATTTTTGTATCAACGCATTCATTTCTTCAACTATTCCACTTCTATTTCCTGAGCACCTACCTATGTAGGTCCTGTGCTAGAGACAAAATATAGGGTCAAGCAAGAGAACCCTAATTCTAATCTCCTGAAGTGGACCAAGACTGAACTTTACAGTAATATGGCCTAGAAGGGCAGTGGATAATATCATCAATTATGTGTCTGCTTCACTGTGACCTCAGCAAACTCTCCTTGCCTCTGAGCCTTGGGTTCCTCACCTAGACTTTAGACCAGATGCCCTGCAAGGCCTATAATTCTGTGTTCTGTGGACTCCAACCAATATGACCTGCTGATTGGCAGCTATGCTTCTCTGCAACACAGATAACACCTGGCTTCCTAAGAAATGCCTCCAGGGGATTCGGAGGTGTGTCAGAAGGGGTTGTTAGGGGTAGCTGTACCAGGGACTCTGGCTTTTTTCATTCTTCCTCCATTTTTCAAAACTTTCTCTAGCTGCACACTAGCTAGAGGAGGAAAGATGCATGCCCTTGACCATTTCAGTGGTTTTTTTCTGAGCCTGAAGAGTGATAAGAAAGGAGGAAAAGGGGTGTATCAAACCTCCTCACTTTTTAGGGAAATAACCTAAAGTCTAGGGATTATTGGACTTGATTAAGTCTTGATTAAGATCCCACAGCAGAAGGGAGTATGTCTAAAGTCAAGATCTGCATCTTCCCCTTACGATGGCACATTCCTCTGGACAGCAGCCTGGTGCCACATCGTTCCACTCTTCTGGCCATTTGGTCCTCAGGGTCCAGTGGAGTCGGGGGAAGAGAACCTAGGAGTCCTTGCTCTCTCGCTTATCTACTCTGCTGCCATATTTCTTCATCCCAATGGCCTCAGCACCCATTGCTGTAGGAGGAGAGACGCCTACCGCATAATGCTCTTATGCAAACCGAATGCACATCAGAGGTCACAGAAAGGCACTTTCAAAGAAGAGAGGGCCACATCCCCACCAACCGCTGAAATCACTGTTGTTGGGAATGGGAATAGTGGTAATAGCCATAGTAAGTTATGAAAGGAATGTCACTAAGCCCACCAGGACTTTTGTCCCTTAAATATGTGACATCTAAAGCAATCCCATCATGTCCACAAAAAAGGGGGGTTTGTAAAAGCAGATGACATGTTCAAAGATTTCTGGATTATTTTAGGAATAATTGACATAAAAGTCTGCATACAAAACACAAGTAAATGTTGCCAAAACAGCTTTACCCATGGAGGGCACCTGCCACCACTTCCATCACTAATGTGTCTGCTCACGGACATCCTCGTGTGCAGTACGTACAGAAGTGGAACACTCAGCCTGGGACGTCGACTCAACAGCAAACTCGCTTTATATGTTTCGATATGTTGCTGTAATTCGATATGTTGATCATAATATTATTTTTATCACTACTGTTATTATTATTTTTATCACTACTGTTTTCACTATTTTTATCACTACTGTTACTATTATTAGCAGAGGATTAGCATTATCACTTTTGAGAAGGAGGCTTTGTGCCTCCAAATGATTTCTTTCTGGTGTGCTAGGGACATGAGTATCCGTTAAAGAAAACACCATTTTCAGGAAAGTAGGAAAATTAATCATTGAACTCACCCAGCTCTTGACCCTTCCAGCCCTTGCAAGAGAATTTCTTTGTGGGAAGTGCTAGCCCCAGAGATAGAAAACAGTTTCTGCCTTCCATTCAGCATCCTCCAACCATCTACCTGGGTCTCAGTTTTCTCTTTAAATGAAGGAGAAAGTATCTTTCTTTTTTTCTTCTTCATAAATGGTTTTGAGAAGAAAATGGAAAATAAGATAAAAGTTATTATAAACATGGAATAAACGTTTAAAAAGAACAAGGTAGTTCTTTTTGGTAATGGTATAATTTAGGGAGAAACCAGCCAATATTTACAAAGTTCTTATTTTGTGCCAGACACCATTCTAAGCAAATGACATAAAATAAACACTATTGACCACTATTGACCAGTCGTAATAATAATGAGTAAATGCAATAGAACTTTATCCGTATGGATGTTCATAATTTTCAAGCGAAGTATCAGCACTTTTTACCTTTTCTGTGACCACTCTGTCTCAATTCCAGGACAGGAAGTAGAAGTGTCTCTGAGCTTCATATGATCTGTAAGAAAAATCATTACAGACCGTTCTACCCCTAAAGGTCCTGGAGTGACTGATTCCTGGTCTTTGTAGTCCTCAGTTCAGTGAGTGGAAAAATAGTCTTCCCCAGAGGGGATGGGAGTGAAATTGCATCCTCTCCTTCAGATATAATTCCCCAAGTCAGGATTAAGGTACAGGCTGCAGAAGTAAACCCCATGGATAAAAAGATAACTTAAAATGCACACTTCATTCCATTTGTGGGTATTTCAAAGGACTTCAGGGTTGATCAGGGGACAGGAAGGCAATAACAGGGTAGTTACTTAAAGAACCAGAGGATCGAACGGCTTTGTGCAAGTACTGCTGGACTGATGTGTCCACAAATAAAAGATTTAAAATGTTGGCTTCCAAGTGCAGGAACTAAATAGACCTGGCTTTTTTGTTGCCGTTGTCTTTGTCTTCCTTCTACAGAAGGCAATACCTGCAGTGGAAATAACAACGTTTCTCCGAGACAAACACAAACCAACAGTTCCCAAACGGGATGGGGCATGGGTGGGTCCCATAGTCTTTTATGTCACTGGTGGAAATAAAATAAGGACTAAAATTCTGGGGGCGCCTGGGTGGTTCAGTCGGTTGAGCATCCAACTCTTGGTTTCAACTCAGGTCATGATCTCAGGGTAGTGGGTTCAAGGCCCGCATCAGGCTGCACGTTTAGCTCAGAGTCTGCTTCTCTCTCTCCCTCTGCTCCTCCCCCTGTGCACTCTCTCTCTCTCTCTCAAATAAATAAATAAATTACTTTTTAAAAAAAGAAGTAAAATTCTGTAGCTTAGTAAGGTGAATGGTTGTTGTCACAATCATTCATTTTGTTAACTGAGCACTTTTGTGTGTCAAGTGCTCTATCCGGTACTGGGTGGGATTTTAGGGGGGTAATAGACTTCCTGCCCCCACGATGCCAAAGTGCCATTTCTGGAGGGCCACTCTGTAAGTACCCTACTGCACTGTTGTAAGTACCCTACACAGAGTGATAGATTCTCACAGCAGTCTGAGAGAGAGGTGCTATTATTCATTACTATTTAGCATATAAGGAAACTGAGACTCAGAGAGGTTAAGTAACTTGTTCAAAGTCACCTGTTAGTGAGTGGAGTTGCTGGGATATGAACCCCAGCAACCTGGCTTTAGTGCTCATGAAACTAGCCACTGCACCTGACATATCTCCTGTGGGAGAGGAAAAATGGCAGCTTAGGGACATGATTATACCCCTGCTCGGTGCCACCCAAATGGTTCGCAAATATGTGCTTTGGGAAAGGGACATGGTGGATCAAAGCAGGCTTCATGGTGGGGGGAGGGGCATAGCAGTCTTCTCTATTTCCTTTTTGTTATGCAGCGTGTAGGTATTCCCAGGCCATATGGGTGGATGTGACCTGCGGCTAATGAGAATGGTGTGAACCAACTCACCCTGGGACAAAAGCTGGTTGGTTCAGTGCTTCTCAAACTTCGGTATGAACACAAGTCACCTGTTTATTGCTAAATGCAGATTCCAAGCCCAACTGAAGGCTGCATAAGGGGAGTTAATGAGATCCCAACCAGAGCAGACTTTTCCCACAAATTCTTTATCTGCCCCTGTTTATTTAAATGGACATGTAAGCCCAGAAAACCCATTTCTGTTAGGGTCTCTTTGTTATTCGCCAACAGAACTTGAAACTTTCATTTGATCCAATAGAACCGTTAGTAGCCTCTTTTTTTCAATTTCCCTCTTTTAAAATCTATTTTATATGTCCTAAGTAAAATAATTACTAACTGAATATTTCCTTAATTCCAGTTACTTTCTTAAAATTACCAACTTAAAAAATGCTTGAAGTCTAAGACTTGTCTAGACAATAAATCACTTAACATGTATAATAATTCCATCTCAAATAAACATGGAGGGGTTGGGAAAAAGATGAATTGGGCTGAAAAGCTCTTCCTGACAGAAATCAAGCCGAATTTGTCACTGTGAAATGAGGAAGGAACAATGAGTCTCTGTGGTTGAGGCCCCAGTTTCCTGTTCAGGGCAGATGTGTGTGTGTGTGTTTGCATGTGCATGCACATACATGCATTATGTGTGTGTGCATGCTTTTGTGTGTGTGCTCATGGATTATCATAAAAAAGGAAGCTCTTATCCTCATGCCTCAGATTAACATCATTTCTTCTGGAAAGCGCTTCCCCCCCACATTACTCCTCTCCAGTCACCCACTACCCAAATTACACTAGGCACCCTACTTTATGCTACCCTAGTACCTTGCCCTCCCTTTATCATGGTTCTTACCTTATATTATTATAATTATCCTCTTACCTGAGTTATAGAGATGGGGGCTAGGAGCCCCCCACCCCTTGAGATCAGGATAAAAATGAAGTTAAATTTCTCAATCCCATGGGCTAAGGAAGTCTAATCCCTCACAGGTATCTGCCAGTACCTGAGCTGAGGAGAGAGAGATGATTCCAGAGATAGCCACACGTATCTTTCTTCTTTATGTGAAAGTTCAGCTGAGTCTGCCTTGGAATATGAGAAAGGGATGTTGCCATATACTTCTAAAGAACTGTTAATATCTATCAAATACCAAATAATATTGTTATCGGTGAGACAGATGCTAAAAAAGGAGAATGCTGACCCCTAGCTAAGGTTAGTAAGGAATCAATTACCATCTGCTGAGAGCTCTCTGGGTACCAAACACTGTGCCAAATGATTCATACACATTACCACAAGCACCACACGGAACTTATTCTCCCCATTTTACAAATACAGAACAAGGCTTGTCAAGTGGAGGTGACTCATCCAAGGCCACATTGCTCATACACAGGAAAACTGGGAAGAAGACTGATTTATGTGACTCACAATTTCAAGTTCTTTCTACCGCATCACACTACTCTGAAAGCTCAGTTAATCAGAATGTTCAGGGACTGTCGTCAAGGAAAGCGCTTTTGATCTGGATGCAAAAAATTAGTGTGTGTTGAATGTGACCAGATTCCAGTGCCTACCCAGAGAGTTTTCAAGTGTTGGGTTGCACAACTGATGTGAACCTGACTATCGTCTTCACTTTCTCCCTCAAAGAGAGGACAAGGAACGCTAATACATTGCATAATAGGTTATTTCCATCAGAAGAGTGTTGGGTAGTAAATGCTTCATGCATTGTTTTTCAAATCTTATCCTCTACTCATAGGGTCCTGAAACTGACACATGTCAGCTCTAGAAGCATACAGATGCTCATGGAGGAGGGAACCCTCGTGGTTGGAGGACCCACAAACTCTGTAGTGCACAAAGAATGTGTATCATTCAGGGACCCCAGGGTGGCTCAGGCTGTTAAGCAACCACCTCTCAGTTTCAGCTCAGGTCATGATTTCATGGGTCCTGAAATTGAGCCCTACATCCAGCCTCACATTTGTCTTTGTCCTGAGTGGGAAGTCTGCTTGAAGATTCTCTACCTCTTCCCCCCTCTCCCTCATGTGTGCACTCTCTCTCTCAAATAAATAGATGAATTATTTTTTTAAAAAAATGAAGAAAGTGCATCATTCAATGGGCCTCTGCATTTCTTGCTACATTTCAGTGAAAAGAAGAAGAAGAAGAAGAAGGAGGAGGAGGAGGAGGAGGAGGAGGAGGAGAAGGAGAAGGAGAAGAAGAAGAGTTGGAGTAAGTCATTACAGAGTGGACATTGGATAGGGCCAAGAGGCTGGAATTCTAGGCCTTGTTCTTCACAAACTCTTTGTGTGACTTTGGTGAGTTATTTCATCATCCTGGCTTGTACTGCATACATTGAAAAGTGGCATTTGGGGTACCTGGGTGGCTCAGTCAGTGAAGCATCTGCCTTCGGCTCAGGTCATGATCCCAGGGTTCTGGGATCAAGCCCTGAGTCAGGCTCTTTGCTTGCAGGAGGCCTGCTTCTCCCTCTCCTCCCTGCTCACCCTCTCTCTCTCCCTCTCAAATAAATAAATAAAATCTTTTAAAAATATTGTCTTAGGGGCGCCTGGGTGGCTCAGTGGGTTAAAGCCTCTGCCTTCGGCTCAGGTCGTGATACTGGGGTCCTGGGATCGAGCCCTGCATCGGGCTCTCTGCTCAGCAGGGAGCCTGCTTCCTCCTCTCTCTCTGCCTGCTTCTCTGCCTACTTGTGAACTCTCTGTCAAATAAATAAATAAAATCTTTAAAAAAAATAAAAGTAAAAATATTGTCTTAAAAGTGGCAGTTTACATATGTGGAGAAAAAAATAAACAGATAGTGATTACCCTGGGAGTATGGGCTATAACTGAAAGAAAACATGAGGGGATTTGAGATATTGTTCACATCGTACTTCTTGATCTGACTGTTGTTACAAGAAAGTGTTTACTTCACAAAATATCATCAATTTGTAAGCTTATTATTGGTACACTTTCTATATGTATTTTGTTTTTTAAGAAGAAAGTTTACATTAAAAACAAATGAAACAGAAAATACACTAACCACTTCAAATCATAGTTGAAAAAAAAAAGCCAAGTATAAACTTCGAAAAGTGTTTTGTAAAGTATTTAAACCCTCTATGAATCTTCGTCACATTCAAAGGGAACAGTAACTAATAGAAGGGGAAAAATACTTCCCCTCCAAATCATGATGGGATATTTCAAGCAGCAAATCCTTGTTTACATGCTCACCTAACACATGTTTCCCTTTTGTAATATGATCTGTAAATTACACAGGCTGATTTAACACCCTCTATTCTGAAGCAATATGGTCTTTAGTAAATGGTAGGTAGGAGACATTCAACTGAAACTTATCGTGACCAAAACCACAAAATTCTAGCTGCAGTATTGTCACCTGGTGGTGCTCTGATCCCACAACACAGTATACGGGATAGCAAAGATATCAGACATGGGGAGACCAGGAACATTTCAAAGGGATCACAGGCAGTCCTGTTAACATGGAGATGAAGGGAACCCTTTCTTTGCTCTTAAAGTCAACCTTCTATTTTGGTGGAAGCTGTGTGTGCAATAAATGGGCTGTAGACAGTTGAAGGTGAGGAGGAAAGAACTCCAGTGCTTCAGACTGAGGCAGCACAGAAGCTCCCATACCTCAAACAATAGGGAAGGAATGTGAACCCACCCAAACCCCCATGGGCAGTGCTCTAGCTAGCCCTTGCAGAGGCATCAGTGTATCTCAGAGGCCCTCTGTCAAGCTTGGCATGAAGGGCCTCCTCTTACAGAAGTCACCACCTAAAGAGGCAAGCATTAAGGTTGGAAAACCTTCATAAATGCAGATCCATGGGAGTCTAAATTGGTACCACCCCTTTAGATGCTTAACCAGCAATCCTAGTAAATTTAAGAATATGCATCCCCTGTGACCCAGCAGTTCTGGTCCTTGGGTTGTGTCCTGCAGAATCCTGTCCACAGGTGCCTGCCCATGGTGACATGGATAAGACTGTTAGTGGTTCCATCAACACGAGCGTGGGTAAATATATTACGACATATTCACACACTGCAACACTGTTCAGCAGAGAAGATGCCTGAATAATGATGTGTTTCATCATGCATTTACCCACAGATATATTTTTATTATAAGTGCAAGTTTATGAGGGATATAAATACAATGATATTTTGTAAATTTTTAAAACAGGCAAAAAATAATGTAGTTTTTGTTAGGGATCCATATGTATGTAGTAAAGACAGGGGATGCCTATGGGATTCAGTCAGTTAAGGGTCTGCCTCAGCTCAGGTCATGATTCCAAGGTCCTGGGGGAATCTGCTTCTCCCTCTCCCTTTGCCCCTCCCCCCTTCCACTCATGTTCCCTCTCTCTCTCTCTCTCTCTCTCTCAAATAAATAAATAAAAACTTAAAAAAAAGAAAAGTAAAGACAGAAATGATGGGAGGAAGGGGGAAGGGGCATATGAACAGGGAAAGGCATAAGGCATTCACAGTGTGAGTCAGGGTAGTGGATTCACAATTATTCATCACATTAGTTTTTATATCTTTTTGTATATCCAATACGTCATGAATTTTTTTAAAATTTAACCAAAAAATAAAATTTAACCAAAAAAATAAATCTATATGTTCATTCCTTCATTCATTCATTCAATAGGCATTTATGAGCATCTACTTTGGTACCCTTCAGGCAAAAGAGGGCTAAAGAGGGAAATGAGGTTTCTAGGGCTAAAGAGGGAAATGAGAAAAGCAAAAAAAAGTCAGTGACCCCAAAGGTGTACAGTCTAGTTGGGGTGAAGAGACACACAGAGAAACTTGGGCAACAGTGTAAGCACTTAACAATGAAGGAATCTGTGTCTAAGAGGAAAACAGAGTTTGGAACAAAAGTACACACAGAACCTGTCTCCCAGGCATGTAGCTAAAGATGAGGAAGATCATGGAAGTTAAGGCACACCCAGCTCTTGGGAGCACAGGATATAAATCCTACACTGGATTCCTGGCTCTTCTTTCCCGGACACAGTGCGATCCATTATCCTGGCAAGTGTTCCCACTCAGGCCTAGGCTATTTCAAACACTTTTTACAACAGCTGAAATTCTACACAAAGGGTGATTTGATGCTGTCTTGTGCTTCTTTTTCAATATAAGAGCCACAGTTCTTCCTGTGGAAGTATAACAATGATAGCTATATTCATCAGTCATTCTAATACCTTGTGTTTGAAGAGCACTTTGAAGCTATTTTTTCCCCCAGAGCACTTTATATAAGAACATACTGGTTCAGACTAGAGCTTGTGCTCTCTCTCACTAAAGAACCAAAGGATGTACTAGAGGAGTGCTCAGTTGTCCTTATTACAACCAGTTGTGAGGGATGGGGTAGGATACTGGTCATTGCATTATAGCAGAAAATGAACAGGGGAGAGGATGGGGCAGTATTCCATCATACTCAAGGGAGGGAGTAACTTACAACATTTTTTACAACTTCTATGATACCAATAATAACAATAATTAGTAAACTAAAAAGGAAATGATATACATACATATTATTTGAGTCATAATTCCAAAGATGTCCATTATCTTTAAATGGCATACAGAAAGCCCAGAAGTAGTTTATGGTAGAATGTTATGTTTGCATTAAATACCTATTAGGCATCTGGAACAAAAAAAAAAAAAAGAAAGAAAGAAATGGTAGCTAAACTTCACTAACATTATCCACATTCACGATTCTAAATGCTTTAATGATATGCACATGTGCACTAATTTATACTTTATAGCCTCACAGCCTATTAAAGGAGGATTAAAGCTAACCCTCACACTGAGCAGATGAGTGCACCAAGATCCAGATGGGTTAAACAACACAGTCTAACAGTGTGCAGAAGAGCTGGAACAAGAAGCCGGCTGTCTTTATCCCCTCAGCACAGAGCTTGCAATCTTCCATCAGTGAACATAACGGTACTAAATCATTGGCAATAACTCATAGAAGTGGTGGGTCTCACTTAAATTTCCATTTGGGTTGGAAGTTTAGGGATGATTCTGAAATTAGCTCATTTTGCATTCAAGGGCAACCAGAGGCCAGGAAAAATGAGGGCTGTTGTTTTACCCTCTGATTAGGATGAGAAGTGGGAAGTTGCTGCCTGCTACATGCAGGATTAAAGAAACACGAGGTCCCCTTGTTTGGAAGTACTTTATGGGGCACCTGAGTGGCTCAGTCAACTGAGTGTCTGATTCTTGATTTCAGCTCAGGTCATGATCACAGGGTCGTGAGATTGGGCCCCGAGTCAAGTTCATGCACTGGGCAACCAGCCTGCTTGAGATCCTTTCTCTCCCTCTTCCTCTGCAACCCCCTTCTCTCTCTAAAATAATAATAATAATAATAATAATAATAATAATAATAATGTTTTATAAAGATCATGCCTATCTTCTGTCAAGGGTAGCATCTGTGCTGCAAAGAAATCAGAGCAGTGGATGCAGGAACCATAAAGGGTATCGAGCTCAGAATAAAAGAGCAAGGGCTGGGGTGCCTGGGTGGCTCAGTGGGTTAAGCCTCTGCCTTTGGCTCAGGTCATGATCTCAGGATCCTGGGATCAAGCCCCGCATCGGGCTCTCTGCTCAGCAGGGAGCCTGCTTCCCCACCCCCCACCACCTTTCTGCCTACTTGTGATTTCTGTCTGTCAAATAAATAAATAAAATATTTTTTTTAAAAAAAAGAGCAAGGGCTTTAACTTCTCTTGAAACATACAGTGGAATGAAGCACCAGGGTTAGTTGGATTAGTTAGTTTGTTTTTAACTGTAGGGGGAAGGAAGATCCAAGATTGCTCTTCCTCAGACCCAAGGCAGACCTTGGGTCTCCATGAAAGCTCTGGCATCCCATCACTCACTCTGGAAGCAAGTCATTCGTTATCTTTCCATTGATTCCTTTAGGCCTAAACTCTGGTGCAGAAAGCTGATTTGCCCTGGAGTGTACAACTCCGAGCAGCCATAGAAATGCCTGCCTGATGCTTATCTGGCCCAAGTTCTTTTCCATGAAAGGGGCTGTTGGGGGTCCAGTTTTGTCCCAGTCATGGGAAGGGGTCATTACATGCCTTTCGCTGGCTCTCAGATCAGGTCATCCTAGCCAGTGGACAGTAATCTGAGGGCTGGGTCAGCAGCCTCCCCACGTGGCTTTGGGTTTCGCTTGGGCACCCCCTGGTGCCTGGACAGGGCTTGTTTTGCAAATGCACGGATGCCGGGAATTCAGATCCTCCTGTGTGGATTGCTACAATCTGCCTGTGTCATCTTCGTTTATCTTGATCCTCCAGACCCAGTCACATCAGTATCTGTATTTTATAGTCTCCTGGAATCGGATGAAATGTGCTGTTGATCTTGCACTTAACAGTCTTACCAGGAGTTAGCCAAGGAAGAAGCCATGCAACTTCCAGAGGACTAGCTGCAGAGTCTAAATTTGTTCTGATTGGACACACCAATGGCAGCGCCAGCAGGGCCTCTGAACTGATGCCCATGATGCCACATGCTGTAAGGAACCAAGCAGTTTAATATGGACATGACTCTGGTATCAAAGAACATAAAGCCATCAGACAAGGAAAACAGCCAGGATGTAACAGAGGCAGTTGCCAATCTCAGATCCCATGCCTTCATGACTTTCACTCTTTCCGTCCCTCATTAGCTGGATCCAGGCCCTAGGACAGTTACTGAACTTCTTTAAGTCCTAATTGCATCATTTGTAAAATAGGAATAATAATATCAACTCCATTCAGTGATGATTACACCTATTACATTTCTTGCTGTGGGGCCTGGCACATAATAAGCTTTTAATAAATGGCGGCTTTCATCATTATTATCATGATTAATAGAACATGCGAAAGTGCCTGGAATATAGCAATTGTTTGTGGAAGGATGCTGGTTATTTCAAGACCTTTTTTAAAATCTCCTTATAAATTTATAGGACAGCAGGTGCCCATCAATCTTTTTAATGACTCCTACTATTGTGTCTCTTTTCTTTCCTGTACAATGTAATTATCACTATGGTTATTCCAAAGTCCCAGAGAGCACTACAGCCTAGTGTCCATAATGATGCTTAGGCATTTGGGTGACATGAAACAGGGTTGACATTCCTCATCAGTGTTGACCCTCCTCATCATTTTGAACAGGTGGTATCCCCATTCAGTTGATGAAGTCATTAAAGATCATTTAACCAGGTAAGTGTCAGAAAAGGGACCAGAGCCCAGATTTTATGATTTCTCACCATACGTTCTAGTTCCAAGCTATAGATCAACTCTATTATGTCCTCTAAATGCCCCCAAAACCTGTGAGTCAGATAGTTAAAGGCAACTATGTCACCTAAAACTCCTTCCACCTGTCCTAAGCCTATATTGAGCAAAGCCATTCTGCAATACATCAGACATCAACCAGTAGCACACTCAACCCTGTGTGAAAGGCAATGGTGACCCTAGAGTCCCCTCTCTGTCCATAAGGTGGCTGTGGTCTCTTTGAAGAGACAATGGAAACATCATGATGACAGCAGCATGAAGTCAGATATGGCTTTCAGTGACAATGTAAAGGAGCATTAGAAGACTTATATGAGAATCTGAACCCATGTGGATTAGGTGCTTGGTTTTGTGTAATTCATTTGTATTACTTAAGTTTCAAGTTACTCATGGGTTGTTCAATTATTCCTCTCCTAGAGAAGGCTTGGAAACAAGACAAGCAAAAGGAACAAAGGATTATTAGGATTAATAGGATTAATAGGATTGCCTACTCAAGATCCGTCCCAGATTGGGGGAAAATACCTCTATCACTCACACACGCGCGCGCGCACACACACACACACACACGCACCAGAATATTGGCATGATGGAGCTAGAAGCAAAAAGCAAAAGATACTACATTATTTTTAAATCTGTTCAGGGCTGGGATGCATCTCTTTACATCTCTTATGACATCTCAGGAGCTGCAACTTTTCCCAGGCATCCATGCCACACAAATGCCCACGCATCATTATGGACACTATGTTAAGGTGCCTTTGTTTCCTGGTGAACACTTGTATCTGAGACAGAGGATAAATTGGAAAGGAAGAAACTTCTGAGGCGATATGGTTATGACATTGCAGGATGGTAACCCTTTAAAAAAAAAAAAGCCAATCTACATTAAGGGGAATGAGAGGGAAGAATTGTTGAAACTCACCGATGTCATCAGACTCCTTCACACAATAAGTTGCTGTGCACAGAAGAGAAACATTTGTAATGCAAGAGCTCCCGGAAAGTGGAGTTCTAAATAGATTCACAGCTGTCTCCCCTCAGGGTTTAGGTTTTGCTCCAGAGCCAGTTTCAGAGTCTTAGTTCTACTGAAAGCTTTTCCCCGATCTGAAATGCGTCAAGATTCCATCAGGTAGAATCCATTGAGGGAAATTGCTTCCTGCAGTGATACATGATTCATTCATTCACATCTCTGAGCTATTTAGAGGAAATTATCCATGGATTATATCATTAGTTTAAAAGCCACTGCAGTTGTTTTTCTGTCAGTATAATTTTAAGCCACGTAGGATCATTAGTTGGGAAAACATATTTGAAAAGGGTATATGACGAGTTCTCTCACTGGAACAGTATACACTGGAGAAGCATTGGAAATTAAACTTTTTTTTTATTTTATTTTTTATAAACATATAATGTATTTTTATCCCCAGGGGTACATGTCTGTGAATCGCCAGGTTTACACACTTCACAGCACTAACCATAGCACATACCCTCCCCAATGTCCATTACCCCACCCCCCTTTCCCGACCCCCCGACCCCCGGAAATTAAACTTTTAAGCATAAATCATTCTTGGGACTGACATCTGAGCCCCTCTTCTCCCCTGACATATGGCACCACAAAGGTGTCCAAAAAGTGCAAGGAAAACTCTAGCAGTGCAGACCACTACCGTGAAAACAAGCACATTACAGCTGGAAAATTACTCTGGTGGTAAAACACGTCTCCATTGACTCACCCAGCAAAACACCAAGAAGACATTCTAAAGCTTCATTATTCTATCCGACCATTCAGTAGCCTTAGCATTCCTTAGGTTGGTGGCCTCCTTGAGGGTCGTCAGTGTGGGGCTGCTGACAAGATTCTTAGGCATGAATTAGGAGGCAGATGTGCTGCCCAAACTGCCATCTTATTTGGGGATCTGTTCTTGACTTCTAGATCACCTCTTCCTCTCTCCTCTATAGAAGGGTAAAACTCAACATGAGACGAAATTCAACATGAGACCCGTGAATGTTATGTTGTGGTTTTGCCATCTAGAAACATCAGGGCAGATAATCTTTACCTTTTGTTCTCACTGTATTTCTTACTACCCAGAAGCAGCTGAGTCATTAGAATCTTTCCTGCTAATGGAATACAGTCTGAAATATCTCCATAAATTACTTAAGCAGAGATGATGGAAAAGGGAAGGGTGAATGCAGCCAGACAAGTTTAATAGAAGGAAAAGATTGCCATTTGTTTGTCCATTCTTTGGGCGACCATCAGAACTTCTATGGCTTGCACACATTAGGAGACACAGAGAGACATTCAGTGAGTGATACCGATTCTCAAGGAACAGAATCACTTCACTGCTCTGAGTTTACAATTTTTGTATATAAATGTGAGGACATAATAACCAATAGAATTTTGAGAGCTAAATAAGATTACTTATGCAAAGTACTTGGTATAGTGCCTACTTTTATATTAAGCAAGTGAAGAGTAGCTATTGTCATTGTTAATCATGGTCACATTATTGTTAAATTTTTTCTTATGGACTTGTTTCATTTTTAAAAAAAGAGTTTAAAAACTCTTCCCAGTGTACAAATAGAAAAAACTATCATCCCCAAATCCAAATTCACTTGATTATATAATAGTCAAAGCTTTTTAAAATAGCTCAGGTTCCCCAAATTACATGTTGGTGGTAGGTAAACCAAAGTCACCCAGTATTGCAGTAGTGGAATCTGTAGGATCTGTCTTCAAAGAAAGATGAGCAAAATTTTAAGAGAGAAAACAGGTAGGGTTTTTGCTGCTGGGGGTTTCTTTCATTTTCTCTTTATATCAGAAAATATTTATGTGTACCTATTCGAGATTTATAAATAATCACAACAATATCATTTAGAGGCCCTGTATGCAAACTAGGATCATGTATTGCATTTATATGTCATGTCTCTTTGGTCTCATCCAACGTGTAAAAATTCCTTCATCTTTCCTTGTCTTTCACAACCTACACATTTTTAAGAGTACAAGCTAATTAATTCTAGAAGGTCTTTGTGTTAAGTTTTTCTACTGTTCCAAGTGGTTTTTGCATTTTTTACCGGGAATCCCACAGGGGTGATGCCATGTTCTTTTCAGTGCATCATATCAGGAGGCTCGTAATGGGAGCCCTGTAATGGGAGATGTGAACTTGTACCTGGCACCTGCCAGATTTCTCCATTGTAGAGTTAACTGATAAACATGTTGTACTTATTTGAAGCTATGTCTCAGGAATCTTTGGCTCTGTATCATGAAAAGTCTTCCAACTCAGGAGAAGAAACGCATTCCCTAGTTCTCAGGAGATGGCTGACTGTCGTAACTTTAAGCAGAGTAAGGATTATGTAAATAGGTTGATTTTAAAAAGTCAGACTTGCCTTATCATCTTGTTGTCAGAACCACTGGGTAGGGACGCCTGGGTGGCTCAGTTGGTTAAGCGGCTGCCTTCGGCTCAGGTCATGATCCCAGCGTCCTGGGATCGAGTCCCACATAGGGCTCCTTGCTCGGCAGGGAGCCTGCTTCTCCCTCTGCCTCTGCCTGCCACTCTGTCTGCCTGTGCTCGCTCTCTCGCTCTCCCTCTCTCTCTGACAAATAAACAAATTTTTTTTAAAAATTAAAAAAAAAAAGAACCACTGGATTAATCTTTACCTTCATTTTATTTGACATCTTAGTGGCATTTGACATTCTGCCCCTTCTTTATGTAAAACACTCCCTGTTTGTTTTCTCTGATGACAGTAGTTAGTGCTTCCCTTCTTAAATGGCCAGACTTGCTCTTCTGTCTGCTGCTCTGTTTGGTTCTTTATCTAGATAATGATATCTAATAATAAATACATCTTTAGTTAAATATCTTTTTAACAAAGAGAAACAGCTTATTCTGGTTACATAATTTTATGTAGATTTCTTTCACTAAGTGATACTGAGAAAGTTTTCCCCTACTTTTAAATAACCATATAAATAATTTTAATGATGGCTTTGCATTCTAGAGCAGAAATGTACCATTTTTTATCTATCATATTCAAGGGTATTTAGGTTGTTCTCTTTTTAAAAGAAATGTAGTAATGTTATAGCAGAGGTCAGGAAAAAATGCAATTAACAACAGAAGAGAAAAAAGATGTCATTTCCCCTTTTCACAAAATTACTATGCGTGTGCACACACACACACACACACACACGAAATATTTTGGAAGAACACACACCAAAATATCTATAATTAATGTCTCCAGGAGATGGGTTTGGAGTAAACTTTATTTTTAAAGTAAAATAAAAACAGAAGTATTTTATGTTATTGGAACCAAAAGACCAAATCAGACAGTGTGAGAAGAATAGAATGAATATCGAAAGAGAAAAACTGAGAAGGTAACAGAGACCTGGGAGGGAGAGTCCCGAATGGGAGATGACCTGTCCTTTATCATTCATGAGTGGTGATGCTGGACACTTAACACAAACACAAAAGCTACTGTAAAATAACCACATGCACATACATATATACACACGTATATACATAGGTCATCTGATAAGCAAGCCTCATGCCAGCACTGAATACTGAATTTTTGAAATATAACATTGGCAAGAGATTTTTTATTCAGTATCATGGATATCTGAAGGTACATCAGAGAGAACAGAGGTGAGTGGGATTAATCATATATCACGTATTATAAATATATAATAAATTCTGCTATTACCTCCTATTGACAATATATGTTGAGTCCTAAAATGTGGCAGGCTTTGTGCTAAAACTTTTTATCAGTATTATCTCCCTTGATATAATCAATCCCTTATAGAGGAAATACTGGTATTATCCACATATTATGAGTAAGGAAACGGAGGCTCAGAGAGGTTCAATAACTTCCCAAAAGTCACACAGTCATTAAGCAGCAAAACATATATTTGATCCTATCTAGCATGACTCCAGGACCCATATTCTTAAAAATTATAAATACAACTTCATTAACTGATTGTCTTTTTTTTTTTTTTAGGTCAGTCATACCCTTGGACTCAGCTAGACAGAAAACATAACAAAAAAAGCTGAAAAAGATGTCACAATTTTCTTTTTTCTTTTTTTTATTGAAGTATAGTTAACATACAGTGTTAGTTTCAGGTGCCTAATACAATGATTCAACAATTCTATACATAACTCAGTGTTCATATCCACAATTTTCTACATTAAAAAGCAAACTCACTAACCTTTCACAATCTAATAGCTGCAATTTGTGGCTTATTTCTTTTAACTCCCACACTCTTTAGTTATTTTATTATTTTTTGTGAAAGTAATGCTTAACATAAGAACTACCCTCTTGGCAAATGTTTAAGAATATAATACACTATTGTTGACTATAGGGGCTGTGCTACACTGTAGATCTCTAGGACTTACTCATCTTGTATAACAGAGACTTCGTACCCTTTGACTAATATTTTCCCATTTCCACCTCCCCCTAGCCCCAGCAACCACTACTCCCTTCTCTCCTTCTAAGAGTATGACTAAGTCAGATTCCTTGTATTAAGTGGTATCTTGTAGCATTTTTTCCTTGCGGGCATGGTTTGTTTCACTTAACATGATATCTTCCTCATTCATCCGTATCATTGCAAATGGCAAGATTTCCTTCTTTTTGTGCTTGACAAATATTCCACTGTATGGATATACCATATTTTCTTTATCTAGTCATCCCTAATGCACATGTAGCTTCTTCCAAATCTTGGCTACCATGAATAGCACTGCAGCAAATATGCAAGTGCAGAGATCTCTTCGCTATCCTGGATCTCCTGCATCTTCTGGATAAATATCTAGAAGTGGGATTTGCTGGATTATACAGGGGTTCTAGTTTTAATTTTTTGAGGAACTTCCATGCTGTTTTCCCTTTTCTCCAAATCCTCACCAGCATTTGTTCTGTCTTACCTTTTTTAATAACCATTTTAATAGGTATGAGGTAATATTGTGGTTTTGATTTGCCTTTCCCTGATGATTAATGACGTTGAGCACTTTTTTCATAAAACTGTTCACCATTTGTATGTCTTCTTTGGAGAAATGTCTGTTCGATTTCTTTGCTATGTTTTAATTGGATGATGTGGGGGGTTTTTTCTATTGAGTTATATTAGTTCCTTATGTATTTTGGATATGAGGCCTTGATCAGTATGTGGTTTATTTTAGCCCATTCCATAGGTCACTTTTCATTTGGTTAATTGTTTTCTCTTTGCTGTGTGCTTTTCAGTTTGATGTAGTCCCCCTTGTTTATGTTTAGATTTTTTTACCTGTGTTCTTGGTGTCATATCCAAGAAATCATTACTAAGAATAAAGTCAAAAAGGATTTACCTGTTTTCTTTTAGGAGTTGTAGAGTTTCAGATATTACCTCTAGGTCTTTAATCCATTTTGTATTAATTTTTATGTATGGCATATGATGAAGGTCCAATTTCATTCTTTCATATGTGGATATCCAGTCTTCCCAACACAGTATTTATTGAAAATACTATCCTTCCCCCACTGTATATTATTGACACTTTTGTCAAAGATCAGTTGACTGTATATGTATGGGTTTCTTTCTAGGCTCTCTATTTTGCTCCATTGGTCTATGCGTCTGTGTTTATGCCAGTACCATACTGTACTGAATACTGTAGCTTTGTAATATACTTTGAAGTATGATGTCTCCAGCTTTGTGCTTCTTGCTCAAAATTGCTATTTGGGGTCAATGCGGCCACCATGTCCATGGAGAGAGGGTGAAGTGGCCGAGCTCCGGCCCGAGGCACCAGGGTTCCTGGACGGCGAGGATGTCGGCTTCTTTAGTCCAGGCCACTGTCGGGGCTGTGAGTAAGAGGAAGCTGCAGCCCACACAGGCCGCCCTTACCCTGACACCTTCAGCAGTAAACAAGATAAAAAAGCTTCTTAAAGATAAGCCCGAACACGGAGGTCTGAAAGTTGGTGTCCGAACCAGGGGTCGTAATGGCCTTTCTTATACTCTAGAATATACAAAGACAAAAGGAGATTCTGATGAAGAAGTTGTTCAAGATGGAGTCAGAGTGTTCATTGAAAAGAAAGCACAGCTAACACTTTTAGGAACAGAAATGGACTATGTTGAAGATAAATTACCCAGTGAGTTTGTTTTCAATAACCCAAACATCAAAGGAACATGTGGCTGTGGAGAAAGTTTTAATATTTGACTACCCTGGCTGTAAGCTCCAGGAACACTCATGGAAGTCCTAGGGCTTACTGAAGAAATCATGTGACTGTCACGTGCTTAAAGTTTATGATGCCTTATGAGGGAAATAAAATGATGCATTTTGAAAGTGAAAAAAAAAATTGCTATTTGGAGTCCTTTGGATTCCATATAGAATTTTGGGATTCTTTTCTCTATTTCTGTAAGAAAAATACCATTGAGATTTTGATACGGATTTCACTGAATCAGTTACTTTGAGTAGCATGGACATTTTAACAATATTAATTCTTCTAATCCATGAACATGAGATGTCTTTTCATTTATTTGTGCCTGTTTAAATTTCTTTTATTAGTGTCATGGTTTTCAGTATGCAGATCTTTCATCTCCTTGGTTAAATTTATTCCTGAGAATTTTATTCTTTTTGATGTCATAGTAAATAGAATTTTTAAAAATTTCCTCTTTGGATAGTTCACGGGTATGTAGAAATGCATCTGATTTTTGTATGTTGATTATGTATCCTGCAAATTTACCACATGGATTAATATTTCAAACAGTTTCGGTGGAATCCTTAGGATTTTCTACATCTATTATCTTCTCATCTACAAACAGAGATCATTTTACTCCTTCTCTTCCACTTCAGATGTCGTGTATTTCTTTTTCTTGTCTAATTGCTCTGGCTAGGACTTCCAGTACTGTGTTAAATAGAAGTGGTGAGAATGGGCAACCTTACCTTAGAGGAAAAGTTTCAGTTTTATGTCATTAAGTATGATGTTAGCTGTGGGGTTGGCATCTATGGCTTTTATTGTGTTGAGGTAAGTTCCTTCTATACCTAATCCATTGAGTTTTTTATCATAAAGGGTGTTGAATTTGGTCAAATGCCTTTCTGAACCTATTAAGATATCATAGATTCTACATCTCCTTTTCATTTATCCTTTGTTCTGTTAATGTGGTGTTTCATGTTGACTAATGTGTATTTGTTGAACTATCCTTAAATTTCAGTGGTAATAAACGCATGAATGAATGAATGAATGAATGAATGAAAAAAATTAAGTAGATTGTTGAGGCTTTCCACTCTTACTGTATTGCTATCTATGTCTCCCTTCAGATTTGTCAGTGTTCACCTTATATATTTCAGTGTTCCCATGTTTGGTGTATGTACGTTTATCATGACCATATCTTCCTCTTGAATTGACCATTTTATCCTTATGTAATGATCCTCTTTGTCTGCTGTGGCTCTTTCTGAGTGATATAAATATAGCCACTCCTATTTCATATGGTTATCATATGAATGGAATATCCTTTCTCATCCCTTCACTTTCAGCTTATGTGTGTTTTTAAGTCTAAAGTGAGTCTCTTGGGTGCCTGGGTGGCTCAGTCAATTAGTGTCCATGTTCAGCTCAGGTCATGATCTCAGGGTCCTGGGATCAAGCCCTGCTTCAGGTTCCCTGTTCAGCAGGGAGTCTGCCTCTCCCTTTCCCTCTGCCCCTAACCCTGGGCTCATATGCTCACTCTTCTCTTGCTCTCTCTCCCTCTCAAATAAATAACATCTTTTAAAAAATTAAAATTAAAAAAATAAAGTGAGTCTCTTAGAGACAGCATATATTTGGGTCTTATGTTTTTATATCCATACAGCCACTCTGTATCTTTTAGTAAAAGGGAAAAAGCAAGGAAAGTCCTTCACCAGTCAGCCCAACTGGAAATTCTGGGCAGGCCAGCTGGTAGAAACCACTGAGAGTATGGGCTAGAGAGCCCATGGATGAACCCACGCGCTGGGTCTGCAGGTGAGTGGGCATGGTGCTGGGGTCCATGGGTCCGTAGGTCCAGTGCTGGCACCCACAGTTGGGCAGGCTCAGTGCTGAGATCTGCACGTTTACAGATTTGGCGCTAGGATCCATTGACAGACAAGCCCAGGGGCTAGGTCTACAGTCCAGCTTTTTGCTTGTAATGAATGAATGCTTCAAGGATTTTTTTTTTACATCTTTATTTAGTATAATTGATATACAAAGAACTGCACATATTTAATATGTACAATCCGTTGTATGTATAAACCACATTTTGTTTATTCACTCATTCATCAGTGCACACTCGGCTGCTTCCACCTTTTGACTATTGTGAATAATGCTGCTACAAACGTGAGTATAAATAGATCTGTGCAAGCCCCTGCTTTCCATTCTTTGGGATATACTCCCAAGAAGTGCAATTGCTGAGTTGGATAGTAATTCTACTTTTTTTTTTTTTTAGAAAATGATAGATAAATACATTTTCATTTTTAAATTCATATGTATTAATTATTCATATATCTTAAATTATTAGTGAGAAATGACATTTAGAATATCTCTATAGGCCTTGGTATTACTTTATTTGTGACTTATGAGCATATGCTAAGGTTTATAATAATTTTTCTTAATATTAAGAATAGTAGGGGATGGGACGCCTGGGTGGCTCAGTTGGTTGGACGACTGCCTTCGGCTCAGGTCATGATCCCGGAGACCCGGGATCGAGTCCCGCATCGGGCTCCCAGCTCCATGGGGAGTCTGCATCTCCCTCTGACCTTCTCCCCTCTCATGCTCTCTCCCTCTCTCTCAAATAAATAAATAAAATCTAAAAAGAAGAAGAAGAAGAACTGCTTCCTCTCATCTAAGTTCAAGCATTTTCCCAGTCATTATTTGCTTCTTGCTTCAGTTAAAGGTGATGTGTCTGCCTGTGTATGTATTTATTGTAGGAGTGGGAAGAGAGAGATGGCACTATTGTTTCTAAAACAAATATATATGATGTGAAAATTTAAAGTTCACATTTGGACATGAAGCATCATCTTATGCAAACCGTTTCCAGAGACGAGCACGTGTGCCTTCAATTTTTTGTCTTTGACAGGATCCTTGACAAACAGACATACCTGTTTCACACCCCAAGTTCCCTCTGCCCAGCATTTAAAACAGTAGATGGTCTTTCAGGAAAAGCAATAAGTCTATGGAAGAGAAGCCTATAAAGTCTCATTCAAGATGCTTAGTGTGAGAGACTTTGGCAGAAATAGAAAATTCCGGCTATACTGTCACTAAGCTGTTTGAGAAATAGGCAATCGAATCTTGATTAATGAGTATTTCCTACATCATTTATGCCGTCTCTCCACAGCTTACTTCTGCAAACTCTAATACACGGTCCCAGAGGAAATGCTGTTTTCTCTGGTTTTGTGATCTCTTTGCCTCCAATGTCTAGTTCACAGAGACTGCAGCCAGGCTGGGCAAAAAGACTGAAAAAAATCATCAGGCTTAAAAAAACAAACAAAACACAAACAACTCTCAAATATGAAAGGTCTACTTTTTTTTTTTTTAAGATTTTATTTATTTATTTGACAGACAGAGTAGGAGGTAGACAGAGAGGAGGAAGCAGGTTCCCTGCTGAGCAGAGAGCCTGATGCGGCTGGATCCCAGGACCCTGGGATCATGACCTGAGCTGAAGGCAGAGGCTTTAATCCACTGAGCCACCCAAATGCCCGAAAGGTCTACTTGAAATCTTAGGTCACAGATATCTTCAAATTCCTTAAAGGTTCCTTTTCTTGCATCCCCGGATGGTCAGTTCACCCTGTTTTTCCTACTCAAAACTTAAGGACAGCATCAGCTCTCTCTCTCCCCCAGCGCCCCCTCCCCGTGTGTGCTCACGCTCTTGCTCTCTCTCTTGCTCTCACTCTCTCTCAAATAAATAAAATCTTTAAAAAAAATAAAATGAATAAATTTTAGGAAAAAAAAGAGCAGCATCAGCATGAGTTGGTCAAGCAGAAAGGTAGGTGGGAAATGTGCATTTTTGCTTTAATCTTAAGATCACACTCCTTTCTAACAGTGTTTCTCAGTATTTCTTTCATTATCATTCCCCAAAGGAGCCTTTTCAGACAATTTTTCCTAATTGCCCCTCAATGAAATTTTAATATCACAGATATACTGTATATCTCTTAATGTGTTGTATTTATATCTATGCATTTTAAAAACTGAGAGTTTTTTCCACCATTCCCTCCTGCAAGAACCATTTTTGTACCCTCTAAGGTAATACAATATCTATTGAGCCTGAACGATCTACAGAGTTTTTTCCCTAAACAGCCCACACTCACCTTTGAAATCATAGACTCTCAGGGAAATAAGGTGGGAACTTGTTCTACTAACTGAATTGTCCTCACCCACTGATTCTTTTTTTTTTAAAGATTTATTTATTTACTTATTTATTTGAGAAAAAGAGAGAGGGGGAGGGAAGGAGAGCAGGTGGGAGGGGCAGAACGAAAGGGAGACAAAGTCCCCAGCAGACTCCACGTCAAGCACAGAGCCCAACATGGGGCTCAGTCTCATGACCCTGCATCTCACCCGAGCTGAAACCAAGAGTCAGTCTCTTAACTGACTCAGCCACCCAAGCCCCCCTCACTCCCGGTTTCTAGTAGACTTATCCGGGAAGGCTCTTTATTAAAAAATACAAATGCTGGGGCTCGATGTAAGATGTGCTCTATCAGGTTCTCTATAGCTGGAGCCCAGACCGTTTTTTTTTAATGCCAAGTGATTTAAACACACACTCTAAATTTTGAAACACTCATTGAGTCCAATCTTTAATAATTACTTTTAAAGCAGCTCCTATCTCTTGAATGCTGATGATGTGCCAGGCCCTATCTAATTCTCTATCTCAGATTGCTTAGATTGACCTTAGGAGGTAGGTACTACTATTATTTCTTTTTTACATATGGGGAAACTAAGGCATAAAGGAATTAAGAAATGAGCCATGATAGACAACTAGTCTAGGCAATCTGAAGCCAGAACCGTCACTCTTTATCATTAATCCACATACCACACACACTGATTATACATAAACCTCTTCTACTCCATGTCTCTCTTGGCCATGTCCTGGCTCAGAAAGACACCAGAGCCTGTGCCTACGATATCATTCCCTAAGATACCAGCACAGGAGGGGCTGGAGGGATTCCCTGTAGAAATTGGGTAATGCTCTAGTCTCAACTCCAAGCATCACTGGATCTCCTATGTCCCAAAGAGAAACTGCTTGAGCCCAGAGTCTCAGAGAGCCCCCTCCATAGCTCCTTCACAGTCACCACTAATCTTTCTCCCACAAACCAAAATAAGACTAAGGAATGGGGTGGGAGGCACGCCTTTCTCTCTGAAACTTTCTTTCTCTCTCTCTCTTCCTGTGTCAGCCCACAAATACTCTCTTGCCCAAAAAAAAAAAAAAAAAAAATTAATAATAATAATAATAACAACAACAACAGGAAAGCAAAGGTCATGCATTTCAATTCATGCAAATCGGTGCCCTGGTCCCAGCCAGCCCTCCCCGCCTGCTACATGAGAGCTGAGGGAGGCAGGGCTCCTCAGACTGAGGTTTCTGATCTACCTCTAAAGTTTCCCTGCTGAGACTGTAACAAATGAAAATTTGTTTTTTAAGAAAGTACCTTCTCTGCAAAGGGCAGCCCTGTATTTCTCTGTGACTTGAGCAATGTCATTACTGCCCAGAGAATGGAGACAGAGGGGATTTACTGCTTAAAAGGCTTCTCAATAAGTCACTGGCCTCTGTAGAGATGCATATCCATAATTTATGGAGGAAGTGATCAATCACTAGAAAATATGTCCTGCCCATTAAAGTGAGCTGCTGGCCTCCGGACTCTTGTCAGCCCATCCCACTGAAATGGAGGGTCTGGGCCAAGGACACCTGCTACTACTTCTCTCTCCACTGGTGTTCAGGGCACAGATGGGAACTTTCTCTTTGCCTCAGAGGCTTCGAGCCTTGTAAAGGAACCAGGGTGTACTTATCTTGTAGGGAAACAGGGGGGAAGAGATGTCTCTCCTTCATCAGGTCTGCTATTCCCACAGGTGACGGGGACGTGTGTGTATCTAGGGCCAGAAATAAGATCGAGATTAAAGGCTGGTGAGCAAGCTCGGGATATAGAAACAGACGATGAGCATTGGCATATCTAATCCACTTGCAAAAGTGATACTGAAGGGAAAACAAGAGAGGGAGCGAAGGACACAAGTAACCAATGAAGAAACAGGAAAGTATTTACTAATCAACAAACCAAAGAGAGAGGAAGTTGAACCCTAGAGTCATAACATGTCTGTAATTGCTCAGCACTCTAGCAAACTTGGCCCAAGTCTAATGTCATTTGTATTTTCAAACACTTGGGAGCTCTAAGAGATACCTGTGTCCTGTCTCCGTGATTAATGGTAATGGAAAACCAGGCACCAGGGCAGCTGTTCCTTGTCACACTGGCCTGAGCTCCCGCTGGTTCTTCTGACCACACAAAGGTAACTTGCTGCTTCCTCAGGAACCATCCAGGAGTTCCTTGGCCCCCTGGGAGAGGAGGAAGGCCAGTAGAAACAACCGGGAGATATTTCCCTCTTCTGCTCCCACTGAGACATTGCTGTAAGACCCTCTACAGACTGAAGTGAGAAGCCCACTAGTATTACTTTTCTCGCACACAGCTCTCATAAGAGAAACATCTGCTCCTCCTCTAATATAATCTCACAGAGACATCACTTACACCAAGATATCACTAAAATTTCTTCCCCTCTGTTTTTACATTTTAATAGGGTCCAATCCCTAAGTCTAAAGGAATGAATTGCTAAGAGTGGGATTTTAGTTAATAGCCAGCCTTGTGAGTACGCTGGGCCCCAGTGAATTCACCGTTGGTATGGCCTATAAGACACTGAAGGATCCAGTCTCTAAGTCTCTAACATATCCTATCCCTTGTGACACTTAGCTCCCCCCTCAAACACACCACTGCCTCACCAACCCCAGGGCCTTTGCACATGGTCTCCTTTCTATCTGGAACTCTCCCCTGCAGCTCTTCACGAGTTAATAGTCCAGCTTAGCCTTCACATGCCAGCACAAATGTCACTCTTCCAGGGAAATCCTCCCTGCTTACCCCAGACAAAGTCAGGTATCCCTGTTCTAGGCTCCCCAGCAAGTCAGTCAAGCCTGACTTCTCCATAGCACATATCACTCATTCCTTCTTTGTCCTAAAGGCCCTAAAGTCACAAGCTTGACAGTCTCCAGCTGCTTAAAGAGGGCCAGGGTGGCTGGGTTATAGTGGGAAGGGGGGATGAGTAGGTCAGAAAGGCAAATTAGGCCCATAAAAGCTTAATTCAGGATGCTAATCTAAGGGCAATGAGAAAATACTGGAGGGTTTTAAGCAATGGAGTGACATATCTGATTTACATTGTGAATGGTTTGCTCCAGCTCCTGGATGGAAGGAGATCCCGGCAGCGTTAGAGCAGAGAGATGATTTGGAAGGCTGTCATACTGGGGATGCAGCTGCGCTACAGGGCTATCTGGTGAAGGTGCAGAGGAGTAGACGGATTGGGTGCGTTCTGGAAGAAGATATAACACGATGTGTTGATAGACAGAATGTAGCGTTTGAGCAAAGGAGAAGAATCGGTTTGTGGCGTGATTAACTAGTAAATGCGGCATTGTTTATTGACATGGGGAAGACAGAGGAGTAGGTAAAGGAGGGAAATCAATGTCGTTTTGGTGAGTTAAACTTGAAAACTCTTTCGGATAGCCAAGTAGAAATGTCAAGAAAGCAGATGGCCTTGCTGGGAAAAGTCAGAGCTGGAGAAAGAGGCGGAGCGATCATTGACCTATAGACAGGTTTGCCAGGGTCAAGGCCGCTACCAGAGTACAATGAAGGAGGGGCCGGCATCCGCGATGTTTGCAAGTGAATGAGCACAGGGAACCCTGAAGAGGGGAGGGGCAGAAAAAGAAGGACCTGAGAGCAGTGAGAAGAGGGGACAGGGAGGTGATGTAATTGCCACAGCGGGAGCTCTAGGGTAGGTGGGAGGTAGCCAGGGAGGAGGGAGGGCAGGAGACAGTTGCGGGTTGTCCGAGAGGCAGAGACCAACCCCTGAGACAGACCTCGCTAGGCGAGCACACACATTCCACCCCCAGCCTTTGCTATGCTGCTGGTGTTGCTCTGCCCCAAAATACCGTCCCTCCTCTTTCAAGGTACCGGTCCTCCCACGACTGTTGTTACACATTTTGCAACCTTAAACCAGCTCTGCGTGCCTCTGGGCTGCCCGCACGCCGACCATTCAATGAGCACTAGCGAGGCTCCCCAACCATTTGTGAACACCTTCCCAAACCGTTTCCTGTGTGTTGCTGCTGCTCGATTTCTCACCCTGGAATTCTGCTCAGTCCTACACTCTCCGGTCCAGATTCAGGGTTCCGCGGTCCGTGCAAGATCCCGCCCTCTGCTCCGGATCCCCTCCGACGTGATCGCTGTCCCAGTTAGCGCCCGGGCACGAAGCCTCGCTGACGTGCACCCCAGCTGCTTCCGCCTGGTTCTCCCGGAGGGCGAGCGCCAGGAAACCCCCACGACCCCCTCCCTGGAAGGCCTCGGCGGGCGGACACCATGTGCTGACGAGCGCCACCTCCCGTTTTCTCTTGATACCTGAGAACATGTTCTCGTCTCTTGTCAACAGGTTCCTTCCAGACTGCTTTGTCTGTAGGAAGGTTGTTCTGCTCCTTATTCTCTCTCCCTTTTTTTTACTTTTAACATCTTTTATGGAATTTGATCTCAATCTTTTCGTTGTTCATTTTTATAGAGATTTGGGTTGCTTTTTCCTTCCTAACATCATGGCTCTAGAGCTCCCTCTTCTGCTGCTTTTTTTTTTAAATTTTTATTTTTTATAAACAAATTTTTATCCCCAGGGGTACATGTCTGTGAATCGCCAGGTTTACACACTTCACAGCACTAACCATAGCACATACCCTCCCCAATGTCCATTACCCCACCCACCTTTCCCGACCCCCTCCCCCCAGCAACCCTCAGTTTGTTTTGTGAGATTAAGAGTCACTTATG
>PISX010006358.1:6252-98378 GCA_004024625.1 Mellivora capensis
CTCCCCCCCAATTTCCCTCAACTCCCTTCTCCTCTCCATCTCCCCATGTCCTCCGTGTTATTTGTTATGCTCCACAAATAAGTGAAACCATATGATAATTGACTCTCTCTGCTTGACTTATTTCACTCAGCATAATCTCTTCCAGTCCCGTCCATGTTGCTACAAAAGTCGGGTATTCATCCTTTCTGATGGAGGCATAGTTTATCCATTTTTAAGAATTTTATTTCTAATCTGATCCCAAGTTTTCTGAATTCTGATTATTCTAATTCTAAACTTTTTTAAAAAAGATTTTATTTATTTAACAGAGAGGGGGAAGCAGTTTCCCTGCTGAGCAGAGAGCCCAATGCAGGGCTTGATCCCAGGACCCCAAGATCATGACCTGAGCCGAAGGCAGAGGCTTAACCCACTGACCCACCGAGGTGCCCTGATTATTCTAATTCTAATGTTATTTTATATCTAATATCTTTTCAAAAGTTCCTTTTTGGCTCATTTTGAAACATTAAGCTACATAATGTTCATCTATTAATGGGTGTGTCCTTTCTGGTTTTTTTAAATTATTTTTTATGGGATTCAACCACCATCCTATCCTGTTAAAAATTTTTATGTGAAATTAGTTTTTCTGAACTTGTAGGAATAGATGAATTGGGATAACATTTTTAGTTTCCTGGATCTAGCGATCCCATTACATTATTTTCATGAAGTGTTCAAAAATATGGTCTCATACTAGGAGAATTCTTGGTGTCTTCTCCCTCCTCAATTTTATCTTGTGCTCCTGCTTGCTTGTATACTTAGCTCTCTCACGTGTCCTTTCTTTCTCATTCTTTCCCTCCCCATCCTTTCCCCCTTCCTATTATCCCTGCCTTGCTAAATTTGAATTATCTTGATGACAGTTTATCATCATTGGGGTATTTTGTCTAAAAGGGAACTGAAATTCTAATCCTTTCAGATCTTACCTTGACTTGTTCCCCATAATCACAGCATGTAGGACGTCTCCAAGTTTCAGCTATTCTCATGAGTACCTATTGGCTATTTTAGGGTTTCTCTTTACTCAAGTTTATCTGACACTTCTCAGACACTTGTTAATGCCATGTAGCACATGTAGCTTTGGTGGTTTTTTCCTTTCTATTCATATTTTGGGGTTTGTGAAGGTATCTTAACACCATTTTTTTTCTTTGATCTTGTTTGTGGATTTTGGTTTTGTTACTCTAGTCATTCCATTTTCATGGGGACAATTATGAAAGATATTAAATGTTAACTTCTATTACAATTTCCCCAGAATGTCTTTAACCTCTCTTGAATGATAGTTTACCTGGATATAGAAATCTACATTGCTTTTTTTTTTTTCCCCCTCTGCACCTCATGGCTATTACTCTGTAGTCTCCCACATCTGTTCTTGCTGATTTTTAAAAAAAAAAATCTGCTCACTGGCTAATTCCTTTATCTTTGCCAAATATTAAATGTAAAAATTGTTAAAGCCACCAAGGAGAAAAATAGCTAACCCATTACCTATAACATTACTGGAGTGTGTCTCCATGTGGAATTACTTAATTCATCCTCAATACTCAAATATTATATGTACTTTAAATCTGAAAAGTATTTTTCCATTCTGAAAAATGACTGTCATTTTTTTCTCTGATTATCACTTATTATTCAGTTTCTATATTTTCTTATGTAGTACTTTTATTTTCTTTATTACACCTGTTTGCTTTTATTTCATAATTAGTAGTTGTTAATGGATCACAGGCCATTAGATTTTAGGTAAATCCATCTACTATTAAGTTCTTGGTTATCTTGGTAAAATTTTTTCATGTGATTGGGAATTTCTATTTGGGGACTTTATCTTTTTTTTTTTTTTTAAGATTTTATTTATTTATTTGACAGAGATTACAAGTAGGCAAGAGAGGCAGGCAGGGAGAGAGAGGAGGAAGCAGGCTCTCCGTGGAGCAGAGAGCCCGATGTGGGGCTCGATCCCAGGATCCTGGGATCATGACCTGAGCCGAAAGCAGAGGCTTTAACCCACTGAGCCACCCAGGCGCCCCTCTATTTGGGGACTTAAGTAAAAGTTTTTTTCCCCCTTGTATCTCTCAATATTTACCTATCCCTCAATAGTGGCTTTCCAGTTGCCTCAGCACTGGGCCTTAAAAGGTTTGGTGAAAGTTACTCATGAAATATTATGGGCATGCTGCTTTTTGGGGGACAGAAGGGGCTATTTACTTACATAGCTCTTTGACAGCAACAAATGTTTTAAAGTTACAGGGTATGCCCTGTAAGTCTGACCCATTTAAGCTGAGCTCTGAAAGTCTGCATCTTTTTTTCTGTGCTTCATTCTATTGCATTTTTAGATAACCTATGGAAATATCTTCATTGGTATGAGATTTTACAGACAGAAAATCATAAAAATATTCCACATATATTTTTTTCTAACGAGCCAACGAAAGAAACCAACTGGTAAAAACTGAAGGCAAATTTCAGACTTGATAATTATTTAATTATCCATATTAGGGGTTATATTCTGATGTTCATTCTAGGTTTGGTGTGAGGCCTGGCTTTAAATGTTCTATAAACATTTCCATTTTGATTAGAAAAACATATCCATGTAGCTCTTTTCAAATAACTTTTTAATACCATCCTTCAATTTGGTGAAAGCTACAAAGGGTTTCAACTGATACTTCTAAATTCCTAGACTGTTTTTTATTGCAATTATTTTTTTTTATCCTAAAAAGCAGACTTTTGGCTTCTATAGTTTTTAATCCTGTCCCATTTGATTTTTTTCATTGTTTCTATTTTCCTTTACTACCTTCTGAAAAACATTTTCCCTTACTTAGAGATTTGGGACTGAAAATTTTTTAATGTGTTTTAGCCAAATTATATATAATTTGACCTATACTCACTCATTTAAGACCTCTGTTCCTATTAAAAAGCATAAAAATGAATGTGACTGCCCTTCCCTTTATTTATTCTTTGATTTACTCATTCAAACATTAAATATAAATGTAGGATAGCAGGTGATCTAAGGATAAAACACTTACATGTATTATTGCCAAAAAGATATTATGTGCACTACAGTAAGGGGTCAGAAAAGGGCCTGGGAAAATGTGATGAGAGGTCATAGAATAAATGACATTTCTAAACCTTTAAATGTAGAGGATAAAGTACAGGGTGTGTTTGGAAGGTAAGCTAGTTTTAGTGGAATAGATTATTTGCAGATTAAGTAGAGTGGGAAAGGTACCCTGGAATAAATCTTGAGTCTTGAAAGCAAGTAATGAGTTAACATCTTAAGAGAATGTGGATGTATATAATACATATATGTGGATGGCATATATGTATGTATTATATGCCCAGTTTAATTAGAAATAAATGTTTGCCAAGATAATAAACATACCAAAAAAAAAAAAAAAAAAAACAAGCAAGCAAAAACAAACAAAGAAACCCAAAGCCCATGATTTGAGTTTAGCCAGAATAACTAGTTCAGTGTTGGGACCTGATTTTTATTATTCCTCTGTATTAGTGCAATGAGTTCATCTCTGAGTGTGAGCCACACTTCCAAATTAATGGATCTCCTTGAGCCACATGTAGGAGTCCTAAAAACTGATCTGTGTGAAGCAAGACAGTGAAATGGAAGTGTTTTGTTTTGTTTTTATATTTAAGACTTAAGTAACTTGATGAATAGTGATAGCCCTTATAGTTAAGGGGAAAGACCTAATATAGTGTTTTACCATCAGAAATACCTCTGATGCCATGGTCTGACTTTGAAACCTAAGAAATGGTTTTTCCATTCTACCTGGCATCATGGTATGGCAAAAAGTGGCTAGAAGAATTTTGCATTTACCTACCCTTCTTCCACCTGATTATTGTGACTAAGCAAAAGGATGAGTTAGTTACAATCTTTATCCAAAGAATGAATCAGTACCATGTCATGTTCAGAGAAGTCTGCTCAGAAAAGACTTCTATGTTAATTCAGACCTTCTGGGAAATTTCCTCAGTGAAGGTAGCACTGTAGAAAGGTATGTAAGACTACTTGCATATATCTAAAAACTAAATTTGACTTTTGCTTCCAGCTGAGATGGAGTAACAGAGACCAGACTTAACCTTCCCAGCTGAAACAACTAAAAAAAAACAAGACAAAATACATGAAAGAATGGTTCTCCAGCCACTGAACATCACACAGTGAAAGACAGTGATTGCTGAGAGATGAGAAACAAGCAAGGTAAGCCCTACAATTATTCCATCTTACTTGTTGAGAGAGTTTCCAGGCCACAGGAACCTAGGTGGAACCCAGCAGACTCTGTGATGTAAGGAGACAAAGCTGAGTCTGGGGAAATCAAGGCAGCTGGAATTTGTAGGACACAGTACCAGAAAAGAGAGACCTCTGGAGATCTTTACAGAGTCCCCCCACAAGTAGTCATAAAAGTGCTGACCAATGCTTCCATGTTAGGAAACTATGTGAGGCTGGGAACGAATTAGCCCAAAGGATAAGAGGGAGCAGCACCTGATGTTCACACAGATTGGTAAAGTTCATGGGACATTTTTTTCCCCATGAGACATTTGAGTAGAGTTCTCAGAAGGGTCCTTTGCAGTAGTAGGGGATAGTTAGCCCTTAACTAATTAGTGTTTTCATCCTACCCAACAAAATTTAAAAACAAGACCCACAGGGATCAAACTGTTTTCAGATCACTTAATAAGTTCATCACATAACAAACGGGGAATTTATAGGAATAAAAAACTATCCAACAAAGCAAATTCACAATTACTAGTATTTAATCAAAGATCACCAAACATCCAAAGAGGCAGGAAAACACAACTCATAATGAGAAAAATCACTTAATTGAACCACTGCAAAACTTATGTAGATATTAGGATTAGAAGAGGCAATAGGCAATTATTGTAACTATTTTTATGTTCAAAAGTTACATAGAGATATGGAAGATATAAAAAACTCTCAAACTTCTAGAGGTGAAAACTGTATGAGATGAAAAAATACACTGGATGAGATTCATGGCACATAAGAAGAAAAGATAAGTGGTCCTAAAGGCACAGCATTGGAAACTATGGAAAATGAAGCCCAAAGAGAAAGGATTAATCTCCTGCCCTCTCCCCAGCTGCCTCCTCCTCCAATGAAACCAGAGCATCAGCAAGCTACAGGTTAACCTCAAATGGCCCAACACACATATAATTGGGAGTCCCTGCAAAGGGGGGGCGGCGGGAAGGAGGAGAGAGAGGAAAATATATTTGAAGAAACAATGGCTGAAGAATTTCCATTTTTGACGAAAAGTAATATCCCAGAGATCCAAGAGGCTCAGCAAACCCCAAGCATAAGAAACAGAAGTGAAACTACTGCAAGGTACATTATAATCAAAACATGATGTGACAAAACTAGTGATAAAGGACTGAATCTTAAAAGCAACTAGAGGGGAAAAAATTAAAAAATAAAGATGACAGCAAATTTCTTGTTGGAAACAATTCAGATGAGGTATCAGTGCAGCAACAGCTTTACAGTTTTGAAGAAAACAAATCAATTCAGCTGAATACAAATCAGATTTTGAAAATTATTCACTGTCAAACTTAGAACCATATAACCAAATGTAGACACCCCATGATGAAATCCTATCTATAGGCAATATGTCATTTTTATTTTTTATTGGTTATTTTTACTGGTTATTATCTTCAGAGAAAAGGAAAAATCACCCAGTAGTCATCCTCCGTAGCTTTTACTAGTCCTCTCACACCAGTGTCTGCACTCTTATTTCCTGTACCATCACTGTTTTTAAAATGGGGAAAATTCACACTATAGCCAGCAAAAGCTTATATCACAGATGAGTTCTAATATACTGAGGCAATCATGGAAACATTCTATTCAAACCTTTTCTCTGTGCTAATTTTTTTTCACTTGTTCCCATGCCTCTTCCAGATGTTTATTTTGTAGGTTACGAGAATAATAGTAAAAAAAATATTTGGCATTACACAGAGGCAGAGAATATTCACTGATGCCTTCTTCAGTTGCTACTCTCAGCTGCTGCTTTGTACCCATTTCTTAGCCTGAAGAATTTGGCCCAAGAGTAAAACTGTTGATCTGAAAGTTCTTATTCCCATGTTAAGGGATTCATAAATTGGATTACATAGTCTTTTTGTTCCATATGGGATAAGAAATGAAACAGTCATAAGGGATCAAGAACAAATTTATTTTTGCACCTATAATTTAAACACTCAAGAAGATAGACTGAGAGGAATCTAAACTAATTGGCTAAGACATCTTAAAAACATGTGCCTTTAATTTTAAAAAGGGATTAAAGAAAGAGAAGGGAGGAAAGAAGGGAGGAAGGAAAGAAGGAAAGAAAATACCCACCTTTGCTGTGAAGTAAAAAGTAATGGAAAGCTGCCTCTACTTTAATGGCCTTGAGAGCACTAATTTCTTTACAAGTTTTGCCACAGCCTTGGCTGGTCCACCCCCAACAGTAATGTACAGAGACTGAGTGAGCACAGGTGTCCTGCTGTAATTAAGGCTGCAGAGCAGAGCAGCAGGTGCAAACTTCTCATCCTTCAACTTGACTCTTAAACTGCTTGTGCTCTTGTAACTTAAAGTCTAAACTTGTTAAAAGCGAGGTTTGGAAGATCATTAGTCTATAACAGGAGCTAGGCACTACAGACATTTCTTTAAAGCAAAATTAGAAACAGCTACCTAAAACATATCAGCCGTTTTAAGATGTTGCCGTTTCACATTTTCCAGGGGGGAAAAACTATTAATTCCAAGGAGATTAGTATCCACATGAGCATGATATTGAAGCCAGATTGGAAGCTGCCTTTTCCCCAAAGAAAAAGCTTTTCTAGTAACAGAGTCCCTTGCCCAGCCCTCTTTCAGTGTAATTCAGGTGCTTAGAGATTTTCTGTTACAAAGGGCTCAACCATCACTGAGATTTGGTCTTATTTTCTTGTTAAAAATTTATCTGTAGAAGAATTTGAATTGTAGTCACCTTCCTCTAAAGAGCTGAGGCAGCAAAACCTCTCTGCAAAATAGTTCCATTTAAAATGTTTCAGTGTGATCCTGCCAGATCCTAAAATAATTATAGCTTAGAAAGGCAGACATGGCTTTGGGTCTGAACAATTCCTATCCTGCACCTTTTTGTGGGATCAGAAGAAAGATCAGTGACATAACTCTTTGCCAAGAAAACATACTGACATAGAACCTATGTGCTTCTGTGGGAACACCCAAAAGAAAGGTACAGTGTTTGCAGAAAACAAGGATTTTATTAGGGTTAGTATTAAGAACACTACTTGTTTGGCATAGAGGTTCTAGTATTGGCAAGGGAACCAACGTTTCCTTTCTAAGCACTAGCGGTTCCTGTGCCAGTTGTAGAATTCTTTGAAATTTTTAGCTAATAGGGTCACTGCTTCTTCTTGAATGCCTGGTCCAGGAACTAAGAAGAAAAGACTTGGTTGACAATGGCTGTCAGAACCAATAGAAGAGGATTTCATAGCTTAACTCTGAGTAGTAAAGACCCCTGTTGGCCAAGGGCAGATCCCAAAGACCTTGCAAGGACGCAGCTAGCCTGCAATGCTGTCCAAGCCCATCTACTAGAGTTTTGTAAATTATTTATCAGCTGTGGCTATAAATTAGAGATGAATAGAAGGCCTTTGGGCCTGATCTTGGATGTATTCCTTATTAATGAATTTCAGGGATTTTGTGCTGTAAGAGTTTTTTATGAGGACTGAGTATTCTCTTATATGTAGTCATGCCTGATGCTATTACTATTTTCAGACTGTTCTTATCTCAAATTCTGTTCTTAAAGGGGTTTAGAAAAGTCCTTTGGTAGGAAAGGTAAATGTAGTGAATCACCCACTTAATTCAACTTACCTTTTATATACTTCTGCCATAAAGAGTGGATCCAAGTCCCATCTCAGGAAAGTTTAACTTACCTCTCTTCCGGCTATCAGCAAAACTTACTTGCTCATGGTTGTGCCAAGTGTCCACAATTCTTACAGAAACATTTGTGGGGGGAAAATACAGGTACTATTAGGGCTCTTGAGGGTCAAATATTATCCAAGTTGTCAGGCCTACCCTTCTAAAAGAAATAAGCTAGTCAGCACAATAACCAAAACTCATTGCACTTTCGTGAACGCCAAGAGATGGGAAATACATGGACACTTAGAAATACTGTAAGAGCCATGTACCCTGGAATAAGTACATGCAACCTCAAGATATTCAAATTTAAACTTTGCCAGTCATCAATCTTTTTCTCTCTCACACATGCACACACACAAAATCTGATGGCATAAGACAAGAACTTTTGCTCATATTTTTTTAATGTATCACAATGAGCAGGAAACATACTTGATGAAATATTTTCAAAGGAGTATATTCAATTACCATCTACAATCAACTTAACTATGACAACAAAGTTTTGTGACAAATTTTTTTTTTTCAGTTTGAAAGTTCCATGTGGTTCTGTTTGTTAGTCTTCATGTATTTTGGTACAGTTCGAGATCAGCATTGTTACAGTAACAAAAAAGCTAACAAGACTACATTATAGAAAAACACCAAGAACATCATTTTTGGTTTCACTTGCTCTATTTTTTTTTTTGTTTTTTGTTTTTTGTACATTGCAAAGGCTGTTCATATACCTCTTCACCTCAGGGTCACGTTCATTTATGCTTTCTTTCCTACCCAAACTTGCCCCCCTCCCCCCAGCCCAAGAAAGTAAACAAACCAAAAAAAAAAAACTAGTCAAAGCTTTGTTTCACAGTGGGCAGTATCTCAGCGCCAACAAACAACCAACTCAATTTATGCTTCTATTTAAAATGTTTTAATTTATTTAAAAAAAATATATGTCCATGAACATCAAGTGCACTGGCTTGGGTCACTGCCTCTCTCTCCTGCAACTTCCTGCCATGCCTGATAAACTCAGGTTTAAACACATGCCGTCTGTTTTACTTTATTTTCAATCATGTAAAACTTTGGCCACATTCATCTCTTTAAATAGCTTTTAATTAAAAAAAAAAACTTCCTAGATTTATTAAACTTTTCCGTGTGTGTGTGTGTGTGTGTTTCCTTCTTAAGTTTTTGTTTGGAAGGATGGAGGAAGGATGGTTGAAATAAGATCCATTTGGTGGGTTCATATGGTGCCATGACTGACCAGTGTCAAGCACCAACCCACACTTTGGAGTATTTGAAAAAACAAAAACAAAAAACCAACAACAACCAATCAAAATATGAAGTGTCAATAGAGGTGAAGAACTAATTTAAAAAGTGAGTTGAGATATCCTATTCAGCTTCCTACTATGCAAGACAGGAGTTAAATTCTAGTGAGATCAATCGAAATCGAGATTTGTAAACTTGTACATTTGTAAGTCTAAATTTAGATTTGTAAATTTTATAAATTTCATTTACAAAGCATGAGCATTGTAGTGAATTCATGCTTTGTAAAGGATACGAGTCATAGCCATAGTGGATGTCAACCCACAAACATCTAACTAGCTCATATTTGACCTCTAATTGTCACCATCACTGACTGCTTTGCTACTTCTGAGTTAATGCTGAGAATTATTTTTTCTTTTTTGAATGAACATATATGTGGGTGGTAGAGCTGTAGAGGAAAGCATCAAATGTGCAACCCACTCCAGGATGAAACAATCACATAACCCCTCTGAGAAACACTGGTGGGTGGAAGCATGCTTAGCCAATCTACCCAGCCACCTTGCTGTTGCCAAATACACCCACAGGTCAAGGCATGGCATAACAAAACACTGACAGTCACTCTGCCTCACAGAGGGAGGATGGCATAGTAGCTCAAAACAAACAAACAAAAAACACCATTGTGGAGGGGGTGGCTAAATTACAAGGAAATGAACTTAAAGTTGAGGGAGGGAGGGAAAGGGATAGAAATTGCACTATTACCAAGCAATATCATTTTTTTAAAACAAAGTTTTCAGAAAAAAACCTAGCAGAATTTGACAGGTAAAGCTAGTGTTAAATTGTTAATTGGTATCACATAGAGAACCAAAAACAAAAACAATTTTTTTTTCTATATGGTACAGACACAGAGTAACATACAACAGTTAAATGGCAAAAAATATATATATATTTCATAGAGTTACAAACAAGATAAAATAATGGAAAACAAAAAACTGTACAACTTTAAAATTTAAAAATGTTCATCTCAAACACAGGGAGAAATACAAGAATTCTTGTTAAAAGAAAATAGCAAATGTTTTTGTGTACTTGTTTTTGACACCTTATGCTACAACTGGATACTGGTATGAATAGTTAGATGGTACTCTTTAGTATTTCTACTTAAAAAAATTTAAAAAAGGAATTTGCACTGTGCATCAGCCTAGTTAGAAATATATACAACAGTTCAGGATCTACCCTTTCATTAAACCAAAAACAAATTCATAAAAATAAAACAGTCCCGGCTAAAAAAGAAGAGAAAAAAAGAAAAAAAGAAATCCATTTTCAGATCTTGGAATGCTCCAGTCTTTTGCAAAGTCGTTGAGTGGCTTCAGCACTGGGGAAAGAAGCCCGAAAGATGACCAATGGAACCTGCATTCACAGTCTTCAAAGTTCCCTTTTGAAACATAAGGAAGAGAATGAAAGGGAGAAGGATTTCACACTTTTGGGGCAAGGGGAGATTGTTTCTGTTGATGTTTGGCTATGAAAAGTGAAACAGCAAAGCATCTACTTGTCTCCAAAATCTACGTTTTAGCAGCACAAAGTTTTCCTTTCAAAGTTCAGACCGTTGTTTTAAGATGAGAAAGGGTGTATGTTGCATTGTGTTACGTGTTACAGGAATACAGATATTAACATAAATACAAGTGCCTCACATACGGTTCCTTTTTTGCTCTCTGTACATTGCTATCTGCTTCTTTGTTGGCTGCACTCTGGATCACTCGCCGCTCAGACTGCCTAACACAAGGACAAAACTTTGAAGTAAAAAATGTGTCTTTTGGTATATGGAATTGTCATTAACAGTTGCCTCTCTGCTTGCAGAAGAAGCACATAACAACCTGGGAATCTTCTGTTTATTCTTTCTTTTATTAAACTAAGTCTTGTTTGTTTAAATCAGAAACAAATTCTCAAGTAACAAGAACCCTTTCCCTTTTTCTGCATCAGCAGTGAAAGGGTGTGTCTTTGGATTTTATTTAAAGCATGAAATTTCTTTTTCTGAGAGGAAAGAAAACAAAAACAAAACCCCTAACCAAAAACTTTTTTAGAAAGAAAAGCACACAGTCCAATTACACAAACCGAAACAAATGTTTTAGTTTAGGAAAAGAATATTTGAAGCATCCACCAAACAAGGAAGAAAAGAAGGGGGAAAAAGTTAAAGGAAAGATAAATAAAAATTAAATGGCACAAGGCTTACAGACATAGGTAACTAGAATTATATGCCTTTAAAAAGTTTCAACTCCCCAACCAAAAATAATCTGTGAGGATCCTAATGACCCCTAGAACCTTTTGAAATTCTTTCTTTAGTTTTATAAAATAACTGCAGCTACCCTCTAAGAAATGAAGGCAGCTACCTTAAGTGGGAGATTATAGGGTGGGAGGAGGAAGGAGAAAGTGGAATTAAGGGACAAAGGGGAGAAAAGCTTAGGCGAATCAACGGATTGCAATCTATTTGCTAGGAATGAACAAGACAACATCAAATGAGGAGCTGTCAGCTGGACCATACAAAAAGCTAAATGTACACAAAAGGTTTTTTTTTTTCCTTTAAATCTACCATACTGCTTCAGTTCATTTCCAATGCAACAATCTACTCAACACCAAAAATGGTCATATCTATCATAAATACAGAAAGTCAGTTTTTAAAACTTATTTTTTTTTAAGCTACAAGTCCTCAACACTCTGTGTGTGGGTTTTTCTTTTTTCTTTTTTTTTCTGAAAGTGGGAGTGCTTAACTTTTCCCCTTGAAATTGGCTTCAGCAGAAAAGCTATCCCTTAAATCCCCAGAAAGCTAAAGCAGTTCACATTGTTTTTCTCGAATACTTTCTGCCCGTTTTTTAAATTAACGAAACAAAAAATCTTTTCTGGAACCAAAAAAAAAAACCCCAAAACAAAACAAAAACAACAAAAACTGAAAATATATTATAAAACAATGATTCTGAAAACAGAACAAAGTGTGAGCGATTGACCTGAGAATAAAAAGACATTACATTTCTTTTTTTCTTTTAGCAAGCCATTGGTATCTGAATGCTAAGATAGCAAGAAATTTAAAATTGTAACAAGGTGGACTGCTTTCCCATACAGTGCATGCCGGGCTCCTCTGTGCTATCAACGTGGGGTGTTTATTGAAAAGGGGCAAATATACAAGGGGTTTAAGCTCCAAAGACATTAGGGAGGCCCTGCGGACTTCTGTTTCCCAGACCAATAGTACCTTCAAAAGGACACAATGTAACAGGGTTAAGGTTTTTTTTCTTTTTTAATATTAAAAGAAAAAATGAAAAGACGAGAATGTAAAATCACCGGCATAGATAGGTATATGGGAAAACAACCCACGCTTTTTCTTTTTTTTCCTTTTTTTTTTCCTTTTTTTTTCTTTTTTTTTTTTCCTTTTTTTTTTTTTTTTTTGGTTAGAAGCTTTGGAATTGCAGTTAGTCTATTTTTGAAATTGGTTTGTTATTAATCTTTTTATTTAAATTCATTTGTTTGTATTGTTCATCTTCAAAGCTTACAATCTGAAGGTGTCCGTTCCTACACTGGTCAGACCACTGTCCTTGGGGCAGCTGGGGTCTTTGGGACCCTCCACCGGGCTCGCCGGTCCGTCGGACTTTTGGCTGAGATCCGTGTCAGACTCCTCCGAATAGTCGTCTGTTGGCATCGAGGGCTGAACCCCTGAGGTGCTGCATGAACTTGAGGTAACCGTTGAAGATGAGGAGAGAGGAGGAAAAGGGGGCTTCGCGGCTGAAGCCCGGGAGACCACTTGCGGCCAAGACTTCCTGGAGGAGTGGGGGGAAGCGGAGGACGAGGAGGGGGCGGCGGCCGACGGGGGAGGGGGGCTGTCGTTTGAGTGAGCGGCAGACTGCGAGGTAGATGCGGTGCTAGGATCGGGGAAGCAGGCAGAGTGAGGTAATAAACTAGGGTGCTCTTTGGCGTTTCTTGCTGCTCTCGTGATTGTTCTGTGTTTGTGCAAGGCCGACTCGAGATGTTGACTCAGAGCTTCCTCCCCACAGAGCGCGCTCTCGCACGCCAGGCAGTGGTACGAGCCGCCGCCGCCACCGCCGCCGCCGCTGCCGCCGCTGCCGCCGCCACCGCCGCCGCCGCCGCCGCCGCCGCCCGTGGGGACGTGAAGCACCATCTCTTGCAGGTTCACCACAGACTGGCCGAAGAAGCAGAGGGACTTCAGGTGGCTCCTCGCCGCCTCCTCGTCACCGAAGCCCGCCTGGCACTTGCGGCAGACCAACTTGTACTGCACCTTTGGAACAATGAAGGGGTCGTAGAGGGAGTCCGCACTTTTGCTTTCCGCTTCTGGCTCTTCGGGGGGTTTCGGCAGGAGGGGGGACACCTCACGGGGTGCATTTTTCTGCTCTTCTGGTTTGGGGGATTCTTTGGCAGGGTCTTTGTCTGGGGAAGCAGCCCCCTGGGGGACTGGGGTTTGGCTTACTTTGGGCTGCTGCTGCACTTTTTGCTGCTGCTGCTGTAGTTGCCGCTGCTGCTGCTGCTGGATGGCCTCCTGCAGACTCTGCTGGTATTGCTGGTACTGCTGCAGTAGGGAGCCCGGGGACAGCCCCATCAGGGCCTGCGACAGCGCAGGGCTGTAGGGGAACAGGCCTTCCATGCCATACATAGGCTGCAGGTACCCGCTCTGCAGGGCGCCAGGGATCTGGGGGGCGTAGTAAGGAGAGAAGCCTGGTACAAAGTAAGGAAGGAACTGGCTCGTGAGCAACGCTGTGGGGTCTGAAGTCAAGGCTGCCTGCAGGGCCTGCAGCTGTGCAGGGTCCACTGCGTACTCCATGGCGGGCAGCGGGGCCGAGATCGTGGCTGTGGCCGCTGCGGGGGCCTCTCCTTTCTCCTTCTTGGGGACAGGGAGGGGCTCCCCTTTCCCTTTGTGTGCCTTTTCCTTCTCCTTTACCTTCTCACTGTCTTTGTCCTTGCGTTGCTGTTGCTGCTGTTGTGGTGGGAGCTGTGGTGTTGGGGGTGGCTGAGTTGTGGGCGGCGGCGGCTGCACCTGTGGCTGCTGGGGTTGGGGGGGTTGCTGAGGGGCCATCGCCATGGTGGCTTGTGCTGGGGTTGGGGAGCTCAGCGATGCTGAGGACGGTTTATTTGGTAATCCAGATGTGGGGAGGCCAGGGGAAGGAACTGTTGTGCTGGGCAGACCCATCAAGTTCGGTTTAGGAGATGTTAAAGCTGAAAGAAATGAAGACAGAGAGAAAGAACCATAGGTCAGTCTGGGGTGGTGAGGCCGAAGCTCAAGATGTTTGACTTGTGTCACAGGCATTTAGTCTGAGATCTCAAGGTTTAAAGTTCAAAGACCCTCTCAAAACCACCATTTTCAATAGCAGGTTCTCACCAGGCTCAGCGTTGGATAGCCTTGTATTCTAATCAGTGCCCAATCCTGGGGCAGCTCCCCTACTTCTCCTTTCAGTTAAACAACTTCTAACACCTTCCTGCCACACATGCCACACCCACTGATTCGTATGTTCTTTGCCCAGTTCCCTAACCTAGCTGTTCCAGCTGGGACATTTGAACCAAAGGCCTTCATCAAAGCTCCACAGAAAGAGTGTAGCTAAGAGGCCACACCAGAAGTTGTAGAAGAGTGAGGTAACAGGAGACAAGAGCAAAAATGCAAGAAATCTGGCCCAGCCCCAAGATCATGTGAACAAACAAATGTGCCCCTCTGGCCTCCACTGCTACAACTGAATGGATGTGTTAAGAGGGCAGAGAGGAGGAAGAGCAATGGGAAGAAATCCAAACAATCCATTCAGGGAAAACTGTCCCACTGCTTGGCTCAGCCAATCTGTTTTAACCAATCTGCTGAAAACTGTAACCACCTAGGAAGACGACTGTGAACTTTACTGGCGAAATGAGCATTTTCTCTTCCTACACATTTGAATGACATACAGAAAGGCTGCAGATGCTTGATAAAGCACCCCCAGGAAGAAGAGAAAAGCGGTATCAGAAGTGTTGCTACCACTGCTTTCTAAGACATCGCAATCTACTCGTACTTATGGGTAGCAACTGTCTTTGACCAAGTCAGTGGGTCCACATGGGGTACAGCCCCATCTGCAGTCACACTCTGCCTATAAGGCCTTCACCCAGTCCAGAGCCTAACATCCTCCCTCACCCATATTTCTCTCCTGGTTTGAGTCTTTTGTTCCAGGGTGATAGAAGACAGCACTGCTCCTTATACATCAAGCTGCAGGTGCATTAAGACTAGCAAGGTGGTGGTGGTGGTGGAGGACAGCAAAGTGGGGCAGGGAGAAAAGATGTGCTAAATGATGAGATGCTGAGAATTCCACAGGCAGCAGACCTCGGGCCATTCCATTCCCCACACTTAAGACACTAGACCATATTCATCCCTTCTCTTCAAAGGGCACCAAAATGTAAAATGAAAAATCCCACAGCTCACTATTTCATCTGGACCACCCTTCTGCCAGAAAGCTGGGGTTGAGGGGGTTCTGTAACACTGATGAGAAAAAACAGAGAAGCCCAGACCTGGGGGAAGACAATACTGGCTTCATACTGGTGCAGCATGTAAAAACCTTCAACCTTCAGATGAAGAGAACAAGGTTGCCTCGAGGTGCCAATCCCAGAAAAATATCCACTAATGTTTGGAAAGCCAAGGAGGATGCTTCCCTTGGCTTTGTATAGCAACATTAATCTGCTCTTTCAAAAGAGCACACAGGGACCACTGAGATGAAGTCATCCAATTTCCTCAGTGCACAGAAGGAACTGAAACCAGAAAGAAGGATCTGACTCTGAAAAATGCCAGTAAAGGTTCACTGGTTAAACTGGCATGCACAAGATGGAGAGTGAATAGATGAGGAATTCGACAACTTAGGACATGGCTCTTTCTGTCTACTTCTAGGCAACAGGCCTGCTCCAAGTTGCAGGTTGGAGCCAGAGCCAAAAGATCAGCGAAGCAAGGGAAAAACATCTAGCGATTTCTCCATGTCTGTGGCATCAGGCTTTCAGGAGAAAGATCCGGGTCAGGAGGTCTTAAACTGACTTCTGTATCTTGAGTAGAAGAGAAAGAAATTTTAAGGATTATTTACAGAATCCTAGCTGTATTTACCAAGCTCTGTACTAACCATGTTTGATGTAGTAGCTCAGGATATTCTCAAAATAATTCTGTGGCCTCAGTTTTCTCATCAGCAAGATTAGAACCAAGTAAGACATTTCATCGCCCTGATACTGGTCATGCACCTCTGGAGTCAGACTGAGGCAGTATGGATTGCATTTGACACACAGCTGCTATGTGGCCTTAGGGCCACTGACTGCATGGAACCTCAACTTTCTATGATGCATGGTTGTAGTGACTAAATGAAAGGTCGTACGGAAAGAGCTTACTGTTGGACCTAACATACTAAATACAAGTTCCTTCCCCCATTCCAGATCCAGTGTTCCTGTGAGCTGTGGTACAGTCAGGTGGTGGTAACTGGGACACACTGGTAACCCTGGTTGCCTCTAATAATTAAGAGCATACCTTTCTATCTTGAGTCCACTCTTAGTGGTCAGAGCCTGAGTAGCACTAAACATATACCTGTTGACTGACTGGCTCATATTGGGTGTTGTGGAAGGAGCACATAGCACTGGGAGCCTGGAGGCCTGGGTGGGAGCTCTGGCTCCTACCCTAGCTTGCTGAATGGTCTTGACCTCTCTGGCCCTCAGTTTTCTCATCTGTAAAACAAGGGGAATAGATCAGACATTCTGGTTTTTTTTTTCACATTATTATGAAATCTGGGGCCATCCCAAGCCCTTCTGCCAAGGTCCTGGGCTCCAAGGGTAATTCAGGGCCTAGACACATTCCATAGCTTGATTCTTGGCTTATGTCTGGTTGGCTTTACCATGATTCTGTGACCTTACTTGCCAACAACTATAAGCAATGACTTATATATCTCAATGCCTTTACCACTTCAATCCCTGAGAACAGAGACCCATTTTGAAGGCAAGGAAGTACTCTGAAGGGCTCTCCTTTGGTAAAGGTACACTGGTCAGTGCAGGCCTGGGGTGGAACTGGGTTGGTGGGGGGATCTTGCTGACTTGCACCTCAATTTCACAGGATCCTGGAGGTTCAATTTAGGAAAGACAGCTGGCTGCAGAGAAGACCGGTGAGGACAGAGGAGGAGGAACAAGAAAGGGACACAGGAAGAACTATCAAACTCCCTATTAATAATAGAAAAATAAGAGTACCAAGTATATGACTGAATGAGGGGGCTGAGGGGAGCAAAGAGAGAGGAGAGAGAGATGGGTGAAAGGAAATGAAGGGGTGATGAAGACTCCTAAAAATGAGCATTAATGTTTTTTGTCTGTTTGTAGATTCAGAACTGTATTGCCCAACACAAGAGTCCTGGTCAGTGCATTCAAGTACAAAGGTAGTCTCAATATAATGGAATTAGTATAACCACTGTTGTTCTGTCTAGGTAAGAAGCCCAGGAGTAAGGATCCATTTATGAGAGCTTCTTCTGGATAGCAGTTCTGCCAGAACAGCTCTCTAAAAAAACACAGGTGGGGACCACAGGTAAGGACAAAGACTTACTTGATTTAAGTTCTCTGGAACCAGTTTCCATAAAGCACAATCCAGAATAAGCTACAATATTCAAATGTCTTCTATTTTTAACAACTATCTAGATGGGATTGGCAATTTCACAAAGACTGACTGGAAGGATCTATGCTGGAAACCTTTTTCTTGAAAATAATCCAGGATTTAGGATGCCAGGACCCTCAAGTTCTTCCCTGTAGCATACACCCTGGTAGTGTTACTGAACACAGGGCAAGAGAATAATTTCAGAGCAGACTGTTCAAACCAGAGGGCCCCATCCCTGAGACTGGGAAGTCACAGAACCATAGCACTAGGGAGACTTAGTGGAAGGCACTGGAAGTTCTGTTGCTATTAGAAAGCTAGAAAAGGAAGCTTCTGCTTATCTGTCCAACATTCAGAGGGTCTGGGTGGTAGCCACAGAACAAAATGCTATTTGGGCAGCTATTTAATGCTGTAAGAATCACCTAGAGCAGAACCCACCTGTGTTGGATGGAGTAAAGCCCGGCAAGGAAGGGCTGTTGAGGCCAGGGAGCAACACAGGAGGAATGCCCTGGAGCGCCGGATATGCTGTAGGAAGGTTAAGAGCCTGAAGAGGGGCATTGTCAAACATCCCTTGCTGCTGAGCTGCCAGTCCGAGGACCTCATTGGCCTTTTTAATCCGGTCCAACTCTTGTTGAGCCATCAATTGACGTACAGTGGCTGGGTCAAAGTATTCTTTCTCCTTGTCCAACTGGCTTCCAATGGTGTCCTTAACTTTGGAGATATGCTGCTGGGAAAAGATATGGTCACGTACAGACAGCCGAGCGCTGTACTTAATGCCACACAAAGTGCACTCTGTTTTCGGTCCCTCGTAACTTGTTTGGTTTATACCAAAATGCTTGGCCATGCTTAACTTGGACTTCTTTTCTTTTGCCCGGGCATTCTGGAACCAGACCTGAACAACTCTCTTTGGCAGTCCAATATCATTGCCCAGGACCTCACACTCTAGCATGGTGGGCGTCCTGTAGTCATTAAAGCACGACTTGAGGACTTTCAGCTGCAGATTGGTCATTTGAGTGCGAAAACGTTTCTGCCCTGGCCGATCCCCACTGTCTCCAGATTTGCCTGCTGACCCACTTGCACCAGGACTCGGGGAGCAGGGGTCTGCAAGGCTCGAGGTTTCACTGTAGTCCACTGTACCTTCATTGTCATATTCCTTGCTGTAAAAGCTTGGGGCTGGGCTGACCAGACCAGATGACAACCGATCTTCGTACTCCGACATTGCCATCATGGCTGCTTTGGTCAACCCTTCACTGGGTGCAGAAGAGGATTTGGTTTCAGTTGCTATTCCCGTCGCACTGTCATTGTCTGCATTGCCCTCATCTCCAGTAGTGGTATCTGTGATTGCTGTGTTGACAGAGGAACAGTCGTCATTGTCCAGCTTAGTTTGGTCAAAGTTCAGATTAACTGAGGACATGGAGGGGCTTTCAAAGTCTTCAATCCCTTCCACCTTGATGGAAGAAGGGCTAAGAAGAGTTCGGGGAGACAACTCCATGGTTTTACTCACAGGTGAGAGGGGGACGCCTTGGCCATCACTACTGCTTGGGGGTAGGTGGGAAAAGCTGGCTCCATCAAAAATGTCCCCTTTCATCTGGAGTCCCCCATCGCAGTCTAAGAGCATTGCAGACAGAGTTAGGTTGTAGCCTGCTCTCTTGGCTTCATGCCAATGACGGGACCGGATATGAGCCTCGAGGGCAGTCTTGGCTTTGAAGAGTGCTCTGCAAAAAGGGCATCTTCTGTGGGCCTGCGCTGGGCCCACAGCCCGGAACTGTCCTTTCCGTTCCCGGGCTCGGGTATTCTGAAACCAGACTTGTACCACACGCTTCTTCAAGCCCACCTCGTGCGCAATATGATCCAACATCTTTCGAGTTGGATTGGAGTCTAATAGATACTTTTGGTACAGAATTTCTAGCTGTTCCGGTGTAATGGTTGTCCTCAAACGCTTGTCTCTCTGAGGTTCTTCTCCTCCTGTGCCACTGTCATTTTCCCCAGGGCTTGCACTGGCCTTTTCCTCCAGCTTCCTCTTCAGAGTGCTCATCGTGGAGGTTGGAGTTGAAGGAGAAGTGGCCGAGCTGGCTGGAATCTGAGGTATAGCCCCAGAGAGCAGCTGGCTCGCCAGGAGTGGGTTACTAGGGTCAAACAGCATGAAAGGCATATCCAGTGACCTGTCCAAAAACTGGGGGTGGATGAACTGGTTCTGTGCACTCAGGAAATGAAGCTGCTGATGCTCCTGCCAGTGCTCAAATGACGGAAATGCCAACTTACACTGATCACACTGGTAGGGGATTAGCTGAGGAGGTAGGTTTGCCAACTGTTGAGGAGTCGACGTGTGGAGGGGCTTGAGGGGCAGGTGGGAGAGCTGGGAAGGACTGGGGCTTGACTGGGGTAAGGGGCACTGAGGCGGGGGTGCTTGTGGAGGAGGCTGTGGTAACGAAGTGGGGGAAGTGAGCTGTGGCAGCTTCTGCTGGGCTGCGCTTGTCTTCTGCTCAGGCTGGTCTTGCTGCAGCTCTGCCTTTGGTTGTCCTTGCTTTTCTTGGGTTTGGTTTGGCTGTGCACTGGGAGGTTCAGCCTGCTTTGGTTTCTCATCACTTGCCTCTGTCTTTGAACTGAAAGTGGCCAGTTCGTCGGCCTCCGCTGTGAGCTGTAAGAAAGCGGAGGAAGCTGTGTTGGCTGATGGTGCTGGGGTGCTGTAAGCCTGGGAGGGCATTGGGGTGCTGCAGGAGGAGCTGGTGGGTGTCGGGATTTCCATGGCATCCATAGAATCCTCATTTTGGCTGTCATCCTGCCCCTCTTCATCCTCATCCTTGTAACACAGCTTCTTCTGATGCTTGATGAGATCAAAGATGCGCTGAAACACCAGGCTACATTTTTTGCACTGGTAGTTCAGGTTGCTTGTTCGAATATACCTATCATTTGTAAGCTCACGCCGCTCTCCATCTTTACCCTCCCCCTGATTCTCATAATTTTTCCTGGCCTTCTGTCGGGCATTTTGAAACCACACCACTATGACTCGGGTTGGAAGGTTTAGTAAATTAGAGAGTTGCTCAAATTCGTCATCCTTTGGGTAAGCATTGGCATCAAAGAAGTCCTGTAGGACCCTCAGCTGGTAGTCAGTAAACCTTGTTCTCGAAGACCTCTTGCTTCCCCAGTACTCCTGCTTCTGAGGTTCCGGCGAAGGGGGCCGGGAGTCGAGCTTGAGCTCCTCCAGGCTGGTGATAGGAGGATTGCTGAAGTTGTAAGGGGAATCCTTGTTCCGCTGACGCTCTTTGAAGAGGGTGTTTCTGAACCAGTGCTTGATCACTTTCTGGGGCAACCCAGACTTGTCTGCCATTTCTTTGATCTGCTCTTCACTGGGGGAGTTGTTAATGTCAAAATATTGCCGCAGGACCCGTAGCTGGTCATCGGTGATCCTGGTGCGAGGCCTCTTGTTCTGCTGTTGGAGCAGGCTGGGATTGAGCTGATGCTGGTACAGCTGGGCCAGGTCTGCAGGCAGAGGCTCCACAGGTCCAAGCTGAGGGGGCAGCTGAGCCGGCAAGGTCTGCAGTGGCATCGTCTGCATCATCAGTGGTGAGAAGATGGGCAGCTCCATGGGCATGGAGAGTTGGGTGAGTGGCACGGATGGCTGGGTTGGTGCAATCGTGGGTGAAGTGATGGGTGGGGCTGACGCAGGGATGGCTGGTGTGGAAGCTGGCTGAGGTGGTGCTGCAGGAAGAGGGGGTGGAGGAGGTGGTGGGGGAGGTGGTGGCGGCGGCTCTGGGGTCTGGGGCCTCAGGGGGTACAGTTTGTCGTAGTGCTCTCGGTACTGTTTAGCAAATCTCTCTAGCTGTTTAAAGGGAAAATAGTTTTGATGAACATGCTCTTGATGACTCTTTAAAATCAAAATGTTAGAAAACAACTTGCCACAGGAGTCACACTCAAGCTTTTCCAGATTCTCTCCCTGCTCAGTCTTCCCATTCTTCTTCTGCACCTTCTGCTTGTTCTCATTGTACTGAATGACCAGCTCAAAGCCAAAGTTCTCCAGCAGGGCCTTGGTGGCATTCCCTCTTGCGTCTGAGGCAATGCGTGGAGGGAGCATGGAAGGCTCAGAACTAGCTGCTGGTGCCAACTCTTTCTTCTCTTTAGCCTTCAAGGCATCTGGCAGCGATTCCTTGGGTCCTGGGTTGCCCTCTCCCACCTCGGCACTGTCTCTCTCTCTCTGGCTTTCTTTTTCCTTTTCTTTGATGATCGGTTTGTTTTTCTTTTCAGAGTGCTGGCTGGGTTGTAGAAGGGCAGAGTGAGTCTGGGACAGAGAGAGCTGGCTTTGCTGTTGCTGCTGCAGGATCTGCTGGTGGCTCTGTGGTGGGATCTGAACCTGAGCCTTCAGATCGTCTAGCAGGCCCGGGCCTGTCCCCGTCAGTGTCAGTGCCCCACTGGTCACTGGCAAGCTCACCTCGGGGTTGAGCTGGAACTCGGCGCTGGGGATGTAGAAGGGGAAGAGGAGATGCTGCTGCTGCTGCAGTTGCAGCAGGGTCTCTGTGGTCATGGGGAAGTGAGGAAGCAGGGTGGGGTTAAACAGCTGAGACTGGATCAGGGCAGCCTGCTGCTGCAGCTCCTGCTGCAAGTGAGCTTGAACTTGAGCCTGGGCCTGGGCCAGTGTCTGTGCTTGATGCTGCTGCTGCTGCTGCTGCTGCTGCTGCTGCTGCCTGGATGCAATCATATCCGCCAGCTTCTTCCGATTGGCCTCCTTGGGCTCTGAAGAGGAAGTGATGTTGGCACCGATGGGATTCCCCAGGGGCGGCATCCCTACACTGTCAGTGGTGACTTGGCTCAGTAAATTGGAGCTCGGAGTGATGCCAGCGCTGCTTGGATTGGTGGTGGTAAAGGTGTTACTGCCACTGGTGCTCACAGGACTTGGGGTGGAAGAGCTCAGGGAGACACTGCTGTTGTTCCCCGTCCCATTGCTACCGCCACTGGCAGCTTCCAGCTTGGCTGCTCGGGCCTTGGTTTGATGCAACACAGACCGCATGTGGATCTCCAAAGTGGAACTCTGGCTATAGGCCACGTTACAAGTGTTACACTTGAAAGGTTTGTTGTCTGGGCTGCTGGTGGGTTCTGGCTGACCAGTTGCCGATTCCTGAAGGGCTCTCTTTAGCTTATGCAGGTGGGAGACAGAATTGTAGTGCACTAGTAGGATGTTCTTTTGAGTGAAAGATTCCTTGCAGACTGTACACTTGTAAGGGCGAGAAGGGTCTAGGAATTTTTCCATGGTGAAGTTGGGGCCTTTTCTGAAAGGTAGAGCTCTCTTTGGCTCTGAGCCTGAATCTTCTTGTACTGACCCAGAGTCGCTGCCCGTTGGGCTCTGTTTGTCTTCTAAGTCGCTCTCTTCCTCCTTGTCTTCCTCAACAATTATGGTGTGGTCCTCTGCCAGGGTAGGGTCTCCCATAGCCAGGAGGTCCCCATTGGCCAGAAGGCCTCCATAAAGCTGTTGGATGTCAGCCTCACTCAGCTCCAGGTGGCTTGTCTCAAGGTGTTTTTTCAGAGCCTGAAAAGTTCGGAAACTACGCTGACAAAGACAGCACATTGTGGCAGCTCTGATCACGTGGTACTGAGAATGGAGCTGCAGCTTTTCAATGGTCTTGAAAGCCAGGCTGCACTGATTACAGCGATACTTGTACACGTGGCGATCTGACACGGGCAGCTGAGGCCTCTTGGCATGAACCTCATTGAAGTGCGTCTGAAGAGTGGCGGAAGTTTTGAAAACCTGATTGCACCCCTTCTTCCAGCATAGGAAGCCGGAATCTTCTCTCACAGAGCCTGGGTCAGCAGAAGAGGGCTTCAAATCTCCACTGTGCTCTGCGCTTACAGAGGGCAAGATGTTTTTTCCCAGATCCTCTGAGGTTTCTGTAATTAAAAAAGAAAAAAAAAAAAAGAAAAAGAAAAAAAAAGCCAAGCCCAGTGATAAAGAAGGCTTTGTTTCAAGGATGGCACCCACAGCTATCTATCTGGCAAGTCCTTGTGAACACAGAATCTTATAGTATGGGAAATACCCAATTGAAAAGAGTATATACTATAAGCAAGTGCACATGAACAGAGGGGACTAAAAGTAAATACAAAAGTTACATTCATAATAGGTCTGTATCCTATCTTGGATCTGTTTTTACACGCCATTCAGTTGCTTGGCTCAGAATCTTGAGTTTCTCAAGAACTGGTTTGAAGGTTACTGATCTTAGACTGGATTCCCCTTTTGCGTGGACCTGAACTAAAAAATATGTGAATTAATGCTATCCTAAATTGTGGGTATTTTAAGATAACTGTTGTCCATTGTAATATAAGACATTTTGGAATATGTTTTTTAGCATAATTTGTTATAACTTTTGACTGTCCTCTCTGTTCCATAAGAAATGAACATTCAACTGGCCATTAAATTATATAAAAACTATTTTCTACAGTGATGTCATCACACCCATATTCTGACCCTTTTAAAGTCAGCTGTTTACCTTCTAATATGGAAAAATTACAGGGTGGGGAGTTGGGGCAGTAGTGGGGCTGAAGTCTTCCCAACTTAAATCTTAGCTGCTGACAAAAGGTGAAAGATGGAGGAGAGCCTCCTCTAAGTGGAGGTCTAATGACCCATCTAGTTAGGAACCACTGTGGGGCACCAGCACATGTCTAAAACAATGTTCTTTCTAAATGCACCTCTATGTAAAGTCCTAAGGCAATCCCAGAAGACTCAAAGAAGAACTCTGCAGAGGAAAGTTAGACAGCTAACCCAGTGCTCTGAATTCCTTCGCACGCTCCAAACGTCCCTAATAATTAAGTCCTAAGAGATTGTTTAACAGCTGAGAATGGGGAGTCATGGGTCTACTGACAATCTCTGGTTATTCACTCCCTAAAAGTATAATCTAAGGGGAAATGTGTCCACCAAAATCCCACTGGTTCTCACCGTATTTTCTTTCCACTTTAAACCGTATGAATGGTATATAAATACATGCCAAGAGCCAGAGTATAAGGTAGGTGACAAAAGTGCCCCCACATCTCTTGATCAGTTACATTCACCTTAGGAGGACTGTAAGAATTCTTGGCATTACTGCTCAGTGAAAATTTTAGCCCAATATTTCACTTTGTTCCCATGTCTAGGGGTCAAGAATGACACTAACCAGGCTGCTTTCCTGCCTCCTCCAAAGTAGAGTTCCCATCTCGGTCTGGAACAGCTGCCGGCAGGAACATACTGCTGGGCATCACCATCTCAGGGGTGGTCACCTGGGGAGTAAGAGGCAGAGAAATGAGGAGAGTCAAATGGACAGGAAAGAGACACGAAATAGGGAAATGTGTAAAAATTATTTAATAAGCAAAATTAGCCTTCACCAGTGTAAAGCTGGAAGTGTCACTTTTCATAGCTCAGTGAAGATTCATGTTTATTAGACAAAGCTCACATCAGTCAAAAGTGTTTCTACGGTTACATTCTGGACATAATTAGCAGTGCACACTTGAAGAATAATCTTATTATTAATATTTTTCCTTTATGCAGAATTTTGACTTTGATCACTGACAATGTTTTGTCATGGGCTGTGAAACTTCTTGTGCAACCAATTAGGTAGATAAGTTGAAAGGCCCACCTTAAGCTGCTGAAAACATAATAAGGGCCCTAATTAAATCATACCTAGTAAAGTACACCGTAATCTTGAAGCAGGGAGCATTGTAGTACTGTTTTCAAAATGTATTCAGGCAAGAAGAGGAGGGGAATAAGAGCGAAGGAAAGGGTAAGAAGAGAAGAAGAGAACAAAGAGAAGGCCTTAGCCTTCACAGACACACTGCAGACACACTGGCAGATTCTCCAGAAACAACATTTTGTAACCCTTTAGAAGCTAGATCAAGTGCAAACGAGCATTTCTTACGACTCACTTCAGCCACGATTTCTGCTAGAGTCTTTGCTTCAGATGCGAACCGTCAGAGGGAGCATCTGGCCAGTGTCCCAACCACACAGGGTGGGTACCCTACACAGCATTCTACACAGGGCAGCCTCACCTTGACCATGGCTATTTTTGCTAATACAGCAATTATAGCAATTCCAGAATCAGCCTGGATCAAGTCAGATCCTCAGACATTTTTCTCCAGGCTTCTCTGACATCTGGCCAGAAGTTTGCCTGAAGAAGTTATCATTTGCCCCACATTAACATGATAAACAGCCCTCAAATTCCACAGAACGATAAAAGGTTGTTCATTTAAAAAGAAGTAATATTCCTTTGCCTGCTAAGGGTGGAAAGGCAGTAGGCGATGATCTTGCGAAATGAATTAGAAATGGTCTCCTGTTTGATGACAGCCTGAGAAATGAACTGCACAGGAAGTACAGTCACACCACTAACCTTTCTACATGGCTTCCAGCCGTACCTGAAGGAATTTTTTCCCATGAAACTCAGGTATAATATCTGTACTTGCTGGTACGGAGACTGGAACACCTACTTTACTGTTCAAAATTAAATACTTTAAATAAATTACTATTAATTTTTAATGTTTTTACATGTAACATTTTTAATGTTTTTAAGATCCTGGACTTGTTTAGCTGAGGACATGCTCCCTAGAAACACTGGTTGGCAGGCTCCATTGCTAGGGGGAACCCGACAACTGTCCCCATAAGCACCAATACCTCCTCAATACTTTTAGGGGTATTAGAATCATCTCAGCAACTCACACGCTTATAGGTGTAAAAATTAAGCAACAGGCACTATGGAGAAGGATTCCAAGAAAGCTAGTGTTTATGAAGAGCAGGTGCATGGCAGGTGAATGCGCGTGACACAGAATTGCTGCTCAAAGACATCTGCACCCTCACACAAAGCTCGTCAGCAGCTGGTTAAGGCTAGCTGTTGATGAATCGTTAGGAATGGAGCAGAGATTGCCAAACTCATTCCATCCATTTTCTTTTTAATAGAAAGCATTTCTGACCAGTATGGTTGGGAAGTCCAGCGGGAATCCAAGAAGTGAAAGGTCGCCGATTAATTTATAGTCCTCAGCCAAGGGGGAGCACGAGGTTGGGGGCAAGAGGGGGAGAAAGGGAAAGGAAAAAAGACTCCCCCCCACCTCCTTTCTCGGTTGTAGCTGCAGGATCAGTCCTTTCCAGGGATCTTTAGGAATTATGAAAAATGAATCATGAAAAATAAAAAAAAAATCCTACAGAGTAAAAAAGAATAAAATTATCTAACACCTCAGCTGCACATCATTATAGAAAACTGTGGGCTTTTTATACGCATTACAGTAAGGCAGACATCCCCTCTAACAGACTCAGTACGACGGATCAGTAATTGTTTTCATACACTTTAATTAGAAAAACTCAGATGGCTATGAATAATAATGGAAAAGAGAGACTTTTGCACTTGAAAGGTTGAAGTCAATCAAGTGTGAATGACGGCAAAAAAGAAAAAAAAAAAGACACCAATTCATCAGCCCTCTGTTGTCTCGCCGCGACTTTAATCATAATTCCTGATTGGGATTCAAGAAGGCAGTAAGCAGAGGTTCTTTGTCTGCCTTCACCTTCCATCAATTAACTCTTCCCGAAATATAATCATCAACCTCACATGCTCCTCTGCATCTTAATCTGGGCCTCCAAACCTGTAAGTCTTGCCCCATATGTGTTTAAGTAATTACTTTTATCTACCTGCATCCTCTCATCTGTAGTGTACCCAAATTCTCTCTGGAGGGAAAGAAAAGGTTTGGTATAGAAAATTTTGATGTGCACGAAACTCTCAGGAGGCAAAGAGGAAGATCTGGAAAGGGCATCCTGAGGATTTAGATATTTTGGCGGGGCCTACCTGCGCTGGCTCTCAACAGAGAGGAGATGAGAATGGAAGCCTCCTTCCCGCACAGGCTACTGGAGGGCCCCACAGCGGCTCTCAGACACTAAAGTTCTCATGCCCGTGTCCATTCCTCCCTCTCCTACTAGCTTTCACGGGTTCTCACTCAAACTTTGGATGTTTTGTAAAGAGCCATAAATATAGTCCTACCAACAGCTCATGAGGAGGGGGGTTCTCCATGAGGAAAAGGAGAGTTGGCCAGCATTCCTTCAACCCTTGCCTTGGCATCCCCCTTGTTTTCCAGTCCTATCTGGCTACCAGACGCTGTGGAAGGTTCAGACTGTTTTAGCCACAGCATCTGATGGATAGCTCAAAGTCATGGGAGCGGCAGTCACTCAGGTGTGCTGAGCACAGTTCTATGAAGACCTTCCCTTTCCCTAGGTGCACTGCAGCATGCAGGCTATGAAAGGACACGGCCTGACTGCAGCATAACCAGAGCCATCCCAGATGCGCCCAGACCTCAGCAGCCCTCAAATACCTGGATGGCACCACCTTGCCCTGCAGAGAAAACACACGCATGCAATCTTTCCTCCCTCCCTCTTCCCACTTATCCATCCCAGGCTCAGAAACCAAAGAGAAAGTTACAGGTTTGGAGAGGTGACAGTACACAATCGATACAAACAGGTACACTTTCTACATTTCACTATACCACCCTATAGATTTCTTCTAATAATCTGTATACCCAGGGACATTCAATATGTTAAATTTATGTCCCCAGTACTCGGTGTATAGTGGGGACCCAAGACTGTTAAAACAGACTTTTGGGGCATCTGCCTGGCCCAGCCAGTTGTGCAATTGACTTCTGGTTTGGGCTCAGGTCCTGATTTCAGGGTCATGGGATTGAGTCCCGCGTTGGGCTCAGTGCACAGTCTGCTTGGGATTCTCTCTCCCTCTCCCATGCCCCCACTCCGCCTACATGCACACACACTCTCTCTCTCAAATAAATCTTTAAAAACAAAAACAGACTTTTAACCTAACATATAACAAAGCTTGCTCTAGTAAGAAAATTCTATTGATTAGAGCCGTTATTTCCTCGGAATTTGGGTCTTCCAAGATTGGCCTTGGCAGTCAAAGGGCAATTCTGTGGTAATCTTCTAGATACCACATATGATTCCCCTCAGAGTATGCAGGGCTGATGGGCATGTAGGAAAAAACATTCATCTGATCTGGGGTGCTGAGAGTCAGGGAACAGTAGCTCTGCTATCTTCCTAATAAGTAAAGAGATCTCGTATATACAAGAAAAATGTGAAGTTCTGTTCTGATGCTAGAAATCTTCAAGTTTAAGCAGTTCTCATAAATAACAATAGAAATAAAACGTTCCACACGCTGCTACTGAAGGTCTTAAAGCTTAAGCAATTTCAAAATAACTTCGTGCTGAGAAGGGTGGGCCTCAAGTGACTCTGCTCACCCATCCATTTGACCATCATTCACCATATATCGTATGGGATCCCTGTATTGCATGCTTGCAAGATACAGTGAGACACAGTCCTTCTGCCCAAGAAGCTCACAAGACAGAATATTAACCTTTCAGAGATTAGAGACTCAGAAAATCTGATGAAGGCTGCAGATGCCTAAAGAAATAGTTTCACACAGAGACTACTGAAGAGAATTTCAGGAAATCACAAGCTCCCCTGGGGGAAAATCCATGGACTCAAGTTAACTATCTTTAGACAGTCACCCAGAGGTGACCTGGGTTCATAAATACCTAGGTTCCTACCTCTGTTGGGTTCACCATTGTTCTGGATTATGATTTGATGCCTTTAAAGCTTCTATCAGGTGAGTTGGACCAGAAAGCCCTAAGGACATGCCTTATAAACCCAGAGGCTTGGATGTGGGTCTGGTCCCTACTATGATATTTGGGAGGGGCTACTGGTATTTATTCTTTCTTGGTAAAAGAAGCTGGAGTTATTAGGAGCCTTCCTTACTTCTTGCTTGCTGCAGGCTACGGATGTGGAATGGTCAAATACAGCGCCTCGAGCAGCCAAGGGTACCTGTTACATTCTCATGGGATTGTCCATGCAAATTCACCTCTCAAAGCCACCCTGTCTGAGGTTAGACTGATACAACCAATGTGTTTCACATGCTGGAAAGCCAAGACATTTTCTTAGAATATGTGTTGAATCTAGTTTCCCCGAGATCCTCATCCCTACAGCCTTAGTTGGCACTGCTCACCTAACTAGGGTATCTTTCTGAAAGGCTCATTATTACAAATGAAAAAATACATTCGCCCAAAACCTAGACTCCCAAGGAAGCCTCAAATCCTTCACTTTTCAATGAAAATCAATAGCATGAAGAACCTCAAGTGGAAGGAAAAAGAGGAAAAGCCTCAGACACAGGTCTTCCTGATACAGATCTGGCCAGTCTCTACATCCTTGTGAATAAGGAATTGGTTAGGTTCAAAAAATGAAGTTAAAACCCACTGCTTCCAAAGCTAAGCATTTGAGCTAGTGGTGCATCTGAAGACTACAGTGGAAGTCGGATTGCTCCCTTCTGCACCTAGTCAGCTGCTAGGCCTGCCAGCGGGTCTCTGGACTTCTGTAGCCAGCAAACCAGAGGACCTCTTGGCAGCAGGGCCTCAGCCATTTTCTCTTGCTTTACTACCTTGCAGATGTGCCAGGCTGGGCACTGGACCACAGAGGTTAGACAGCCTAGTTCCTCGGTCTTGTTTCCTTCCTAAAATCCTTCTTTCTTTTTTTTAAATGTAAAACTCATGAGGAAAAACTTCAGGGCCACGTTCACATTCTTGTGGGCCAGAAACCAACATACTCCTAACCTGAGTTTAAAAACTAAGAATGAGAAAGACCCAAAAAAGGAGGTGAGTGGGAGAATGGGAAACACAAGAACAGTTAACACACGTGCGCGCGCGCGCACACACACACACGCACACACACACAGGGCAGGCAAAGAGAGTGGGGAAGTAGAATGGATTGGAGAGAAAAGCTTCATTAGACTCAGAGAGGCAAGCAGTGGCAGTATACCAAGGTCACTTCTAATTTAGACCATCTAATTGGCAAACAGGCTCCAAATGGCTATCATCTCACAGGGCTTGGAATTAATGAAGCCCGATTATTTTCATTACCTTCCTCTGAGATAGAGACAAAGTGAGAGCTGGTACCCACGCAGGTGCAAAAGCCCCAGGGCTGGTGGCCACCCGCTGCCCCAGTTAGGGGGGGCCAGCCAGCCAGCCTGTCCCAGAGATGCAGAGGCACAGGAGCACAGGGAGACACAGACAATGACAGAAAGAAATCACAGGAGACAAACTATTGCTTCTGAGTGGGGGCAGGGCGAGGGAGAGAGACGGATGGAGAGAGGGAGAAGAAAGCTGCAGCCGGTGCAGGGTGCAGGGCCAGGAGCAGAGAAGGGAAATCTGTGAGTGTACAGCAAATAAGGGATAATGAAGAACTACCAAAGGGAGAAAAGATGAAGGGCTAGAGAAAAAGGTGTTCCTGGGCTGCTGAGGACCCCACCTCCATCTCGAGTATGAGGTTATATTTGTTAAGTGACCAAGGAACAAAAACAATTTCCTTATATCAATGCTCCAAGAGCCCAGTGGTGTGTCCTGTCACTTAGAAGGACAGTGATCAATTAGAATAATTTAAGAGTATTGAAATGCATGGTAGGTGGCCCTTCCCATTCTCATGTAGAGTCCAGAAACACCCCCCCCACCCCCGCTCGCCCCGCCGCTACCCACCCTCACCCCTTCTTCCCCACAAGAGTGGGAATATGAAGACACAGAAAAGCAGCTCCTACATCCCTAACACCAGCTTAAAATCTGTTAACTTCTCTGTAAGTAGGTAAGAGTTCTATGGAGCCAACACTGGGGGCAGCCTGCTCGGGCAGGTCTGGAGGGGCACTTGTCTTGGGCTTTATAGATTTCCTTCTTTCATATGACGTGTATAAAGACACTCTTTGGAGGTCTGTTTCCAATAGGCCAAGCAGAATGAAGTGCTGCGGGTGCAGTTTCCACAGTGGAGGACCAGAGCTGCAATTGTTCCCAGTGGAGAATATTTTTCAAGCCCCTTCATCGGTTAAGAGAAGGGGGCCCAGGAAGACACAGATATGAGATGCAGAGCATAAGCAAGCAGCTGTTACCATAGCAACAGACATATTAGACACTGCAGGTTCCTGAAAGCTGTCTGATAAGGTATTATTAAATGAAGCCTCCTCAAAACACTCTCCATTTACAACTGAACGGAAAGACATTGTGTAGAAAGTAATCTATTTCCATTTATCAGGGCGAAATTTACTTTTAGAAGGACTGAAACCCAATTCAAGCCAAATCCTGCGACCTTGGACCCAGACAGCAGCAAATGTTTATCAGAATTTATAGCTTTCAATACCCTGGACATATCCAACGTCTACCAAGAATTGTCTATTAGGTGGATTTTGCTGGCTTTTCCGATTCTGCAGCCGACCGCAGCTAACAGTCAGACCATTTGGCAAGGAAGGAGAGTCACTCCTCTCACTGCCATTCACCCTGGCCACCCAGGGATGAAGCAAATGCAACTTTCTCCTCTTGGAGGATGAATGACCGTACACTGGCTATTCCCTAATGATGTGTTTTTAAAAATGGAGCTCTGATTTGAGGGGCATTTCGCATCATGCAGTTTTCAGAGTTTCCTGCTCCAGTTAACCTGGAACAAACAGATACACAGTCAGAAAGCCCAACCAATACTTTCCTATGGCCAATTTTCTAATAAAATTACAGTTAAAATACCCTCCTGGGGCATGATTTTTAACCACAGGATTACTATAATCACTTAGTTGTAAAACAATTGGAAGTTCCAGTTTAACACCAAACTTTCCAAAAGAAGAACATTGGCATCTGTTTTGATTCATCAAGGCAAACTCCAACCCTAAGCTACAGGCACAAATTCCCCTCTAACCCTGGTTGCTCATCTTTTCCTGCTGAACTAAAGGATCAAGGTGGAAATGTCATCATCTCAAGGCAAACCATCCTCATAGCTTGAAAAACCAATTCAATACTGACAGCCATGCAGTAACTCCCATCTTCTCACGTATAGAGTACCAAATCATCCTTACATATACTTTTAAGTAAAGAGTGAAACCTTTATATGATTACATTTCTCGTAACTTTCAACTTTGTTTCTGAATCCATTAACTTCCTCTTGTTGCTAGCAAAGTGACTTCCTATACTCAATACATTTCCCACAATTTGCCCACTTTTCAGAAACGTCTACATTTCTAATTACGAAAGCAATCCCATTTACAACTGCACCAAAAATAATTAAGTACCTAAGAAATAAACTTAACCACAGAGGTGAAAGGCCTGTATTCAGAAAACTATAAAACACTCATAGGACGACTGGGTGGCTCAGTCGATTAAGCATCTGCCTTTGGCTTGAGTCATGATCCCAGGGTCCGGGGATGGAGTCCCACATTGGGCTCCTTGCTCAGCAGGGAGCCTGCTTTTTCCTGCATCTGCTGCTTTCCCTGCTTGTATTCTCTAACAAATAAATAAACAAAAATCGTTTAAAAAAACAAAACACTGATAAAAGAATTGAAGACAACACAAAGAAATGAAAAGACATTCCATGCTCATGAACTGGAAGAACAAAACTTTTAAAATGTCTACATGACTCAAAGCTACCTACACATTTAATGCAAACCCTATCAAAATACCAACAGAATTTTCCACAAAACTAGAAAAAAAATTCCTAAAATTTGTACGGAACCATAGAAAACCCTGAATTGTCAAAGCAATTTTGAAAAAGAAGTACTGGAGGTATTTTAATTCCAGACTTCAAGTTATACAACAAAGCTGTAGTAATCAAAACAGTATGGTACTGGCACACACACAAAAAGACATCAATGAGAAAGAATAGAAAACCCAGAAATGAACCCATGATTATACGGTCAATTAATCTTTGACAAAGCAGGGAAGAATACGTAACGGGAAAAAGACAGTCTTCAACAAATGGTGTTGGGAAAACTGGAGAGCAATATGCAAAAGAATGAACTGGACCACTTCCTTATATCATACACAAAAATAAAATCAAAAGAGATGAAAAACCTGTGTGAGACCTGAAACCATAAAAATCCTATAAAAGAGGGGCACCTGGGTAGCTAAGCTGGTTAAGTGTCCAACACTGGATTTTGGCTTGGGTCTTGATCTCAGGGTCATGGCTCAAGCCCCATGCTCAGTGGGGAGTCTGAGATTCTCTCCCTCCATCTCTCTCTGCCCCTCCCCACCTGTGCTCTCTCTCGCTCTAAAATCCATCTTTTTTTTTTTTTAAAAATCCTGTAAGAGAGCACAGGCAGTAATTTCTCTGACATTGGGTATAGCAACATTTTTCTAGATATGTCTCCTGAGGCAAGGGAAATAAAAGAAAAAATAAACTATTAGGATTACATCAAAATAAAAAGCTTCTAACATAGCAAACAATCAGCAAAAGACAACCTACTGAATGGGAGAAGATATTTGCAAATGATATATCCAATAAAGGGTTAGTATCCAAATTATGTAAAGAACAACTCAAATCCCCTCCCCCCCCCACAAAATATGTCAGTTAAAAAATGGGCAGGTCATGTCTTCTGCCCATTTTTTGACTTGATTATTTGTTTTTTGGGTATTGAGTTTGAGAAGTTCTTTATAGATCTTGGATACCAGCCCTTTATATGAAGGGTGATTTGCAAGTATCTTCTCCCATTCTGTGGGTTGCCTCTTTGTTTTGTTGACTGTTTCCTTTGCTGTGCAGAAGCTTTTTATCTTGAGAAAAACCCAAAGTTCATTTTTGCTTTTCTTTCCCTTGCGTTTGGAGATGTGTCTTGAAAGAAGTTGCTGTGGCCCATGTTGAAGAGGTTACTGCCTATGTTCTCCTCTAGGATTTTCACGGGTTCCTGTCTCACACTGAGGTCTTTCATCCATTACAGTTTATCTTTTTGTATGGTGTTAAGAGAATGGTCGAGTTTCATTCTTCTGTATATTAGGTGTCCAATTTTCCCAGCACCATTTATTGAAGAGACATACTTCATACTTCATACCATACATACAGGATACTTTTTCCTGATTTGTCGAAGATTAGTTGACTACAGAGTTGATGGTCCATATCTGGGCTCTCTATTTTGTTCCATTGATCTATGTGTTTTTGTGCCAGTACCATGCTATCTTGGTGATCACAGCTTTGTAATATAGCTTGAAATCAGGAAATGTGATGCCCCCAGCTTTTTCTTTTTCAACATTTCCTTGGCAATTCGGGGTATTTTCTGGTTCCACACAAATTTTGGGACTGTCTGCTCCAGCACTTTGAAAAATGCCACTGGCACTTTGATCGGGATGGTGCTGAAAGTATAGATTGCTCTGGGCAGCAGAGACATCTTAACAATGTTTATTCTTCTGATCCATAAGCATGGAATGTTTTTCCATCTTTTTTGTGTCTTCTTCAATTTCTTTCTTAAGTGTTCTGTAGTTTCTAGAGTATAGATCCTTTACCTCTTTGGTTAAGTTTATTCAAAGTTATCTTATGGTTTTGGGTGCTATTTTAAATTAAATTGATTTCCTAATTTCTCTTTCTACAGTTACATTGTTAGTGTATAGGAAAGCAATTGATTTTGTATCCCGCCACATTACTGAATTGTTGTATAAGTTCTAGTAATTTGGGGGTGGAGTCTTGTGGGTTTTCCATATAAAGTATCATGTCATCTGCAAAGAGAATTTGACCTCTTCTTTGCCAATCTGAATACTTTTTATTTCTTTTTCTTGTCTGATTGCTGTTGCTAGGACTTCTAGTACTATGCTGAACAATAGTGGCGAGAGTGGGCATCCTTGCTGTGTTCCAGACACTTCTACAAAGAAGTGTTACAAATAAATGGCTAATAGACACATGAAAAAATGTTCAACATCCTTAGCCATCAGGGAAATTCAAATCAAAACCACACTGAGATACCATACCTTATACCAATTAGAATGGCAAAAATTGACAAGGCAAGAAACAACAAATGTTAGAGAGGTTGTGGAGAAAGGGGGACCCTCTTACACTGGTGGTAGGAATGCAAGTTGGTACAGCCACTTTGGAAAACAGTGTGGAGATTCCTCAAAAAGTTAAAAATAGAGCTACCCTATGACCCAGCAATTGCACCACTGGGTATTTACCACAAAGATACAGAGGTAGTGAAAAGAAGGGACACACACACCCCAATGTTCATACCAGCAGTGTCCATGTCAGCCAAACTGTGGAAGGAGCCGAGATGCCCTTCAATGGACAACTGGCTAAAGAAGATGTGGTTCATATATACAATGGAATATTACTCAGCCATCAGAAAGGACAAATACCTTTTTTGTCCTTTCTAATGTCCAAAAATGTCCAAAAAAACCTATTTGCTTCAACATGGATGGAACTGGAGGAGATTATGCTGAGTGAAATAAGTAAGCAGATAAAGACAATTATCATATGGTTTCACTTATTTGTGGAACATAAGGAATAGCAGGGAGGACATTAGGAGATGGAAGGGAAAAATAAAGGGGGAAAAATCAGAGTGGGAGACAAATCATGAAAGACTATGGACTCTGGGAAACACACTAAGGGTTTTAGAGGTGAGGGCGGTAGGGGGTTGTGTTACCCTGGTGATGGGTATTAAGGAGAGCATGTATTGCATGGAGCACTGGATGTTAAAAGCAAACAATGAATCATGAAACGCTGCATCAAAAACTAATGATGTACTGTATGGTGACTAACATAATAAAAAAAATTTTTTTTAATCTTTAAAAATAAAAAATGGGGGCACCTGGGTGGCTCAGTGGGTTAAACCCCCTGCCTTCAGCTCAGGTCATGATCCCAGGGTCCTGGGATCGAGCCCCACATCAGGCTCTCTGCTCAGCAGGGAGCCTGCTTCCTCCTCTATCTCTGCCTGCCTCTCTGCCTACTTGTCTGTCAAATAAATAAATAAAATCAAAAATAAATAAATAAATAAATAAATAAATAAAAAAAATAAAAAATGGGCAGAAGGCCTAAACAGACATTTCTCCAAAGACATACAGATGGCCAACAGACATATGAAAAGATGCTCAACATCACTCATCATCAGGAAAATGCGAATCAGAACCACAATGAGATACCACCTCACACTTGTCAGTCACCAAAAACACAAGAAAAAGCAAGTGTTTGTGAGGATGTGAAGAAAAGGGAACCCTTGTGCACTGTTAGTGGGAACGCAAACTGGTGCAGCCAAAGTGGAAAACAGTATGGAGGTTCCTCAAAAAGTTAAAAATACAACTACCCTATGATCCAGCAATCCCACTACTAGGCGTTTGCTCAATGGGTACAAAAATGCTAATTTGAAAGGCTACATATACGCACCCCTCTGTTTACTGCAGCATTACTCAGAATAGTCAGACTATGGAAGCAGCCCAAGTGTCCATCAATAGATGAATGGATAAAGATGATGTGGTATGGCATACACAACGGAGTATTATTCAAATAGCCAAAAAAAAAAAGAGAAAAAGGATGAAATCTTGCCACTTGTAGCAACATGGATGGATCTGGACAGTGTAATGCTTAAGTGAAATTAAGTCAGAGAAAGACAAATACCATATGATTTCACACATATGTGGAATTTAAGAAACAGAACAGATGAACAAAGGCGGGAAAAAGAGAGGGATGTAAACCAAGAAAAAGACCCTTAACTATACAGACCAAAATAATGGTTACCAGAGGGGAGGTGGTGGAGGGACGGGGGAAATAGGTGGTGAGGACTAGGAATACACTCATCATGATGAGCACCGAGTAACTTATAGAATTGCTGAATCACTATATTGTACACCTGAAACTAATATAACACTGTTAACTATACCGGAATTAAAATTTAAAAAATTTCAAAAAAAAAGGTCTCCATTTCTGTAGACAACATCTCCATTATCTGCTATGGGATATGAGGGGCACAGGATTCTCAGTACAAGATGCCAAGTGCAACCCCTTTAGGGATCTCATTCCCCCTACATAATTATGTTGTCGGGAACAGGGTTTATTACCCTGGTTCCATTTATGAATTTTCCAGTCTTCTTATGCTCCCTGGCATTGTACACAGTTTTGTATGTGCAGAATCCTCGGTGGTAATCCTAACAGTGGGTGTCCAACTTTACTGTGCATAGAATAACCCAGTAAGGCTATGGAATCACTATCATCTGAGTCTGCAAAAAGGTTAAGAATCACTGCTTGAAAAGATGCTAGTGAGTGACATCCAGAAATATCTTAGGGGTTGGTTCCCCAGAAACACGGTAGTACCATCTTGTCCTTTAAGACTCTGTTGGTAAATGAAGATTCATAATGACCACCTGATTGACTATGTGAAATGTACCTTACTTTTGCTGCTCTAAAAACATACAGACAATGGATATTTGAAATATAATTTATATTCGGGTCCCTAGTGATATATAAATGAAACCCACTGTTTAATGTAAACTGATCATACAGATTACTATAGCTCACATTTCGTAAACCAGATTTGTCTTAAACAGGAGAAATAACCAGCTGAACGAAAGAAAATGTCATTAAGTATAAAAAATGTTTCCCACGTCTCCTTCTGTTCCTTCAGGCTCCTATGGTTCCAGGCCATCAGTGGGGAGGGTGATGAGGCCTGAGAAATTCCCCTTGTTATTTCCAAGGTTGGTAAGAATGCCAATATCTATAACACGGAAACCCGCCCCTTCCAAGAAGATGCGTCTTTTCACAACGTTCACCAGTTTATCTCAATATACTCAGGGAAAGTGAATTTATACTTGAAAGATCTCTGAAATGAAACTTATGCTAGGTCACCTTCAGGTTCCCTACTGCCTGCTAAAGTTCTCTTGATGCATTATCAATTATATGTTCCTCACGACTAAACATCACTTAGAACGTTATGCATCCACCTTGCGTAACCAAATGGGATGGGAAATGTCGAGAGGTTATATGCCTGTGACCTGCACATTATAACGTCATATTCTCTAGGAAGAATACCTCTCTGGGACTTTTCAGACAAAAAGGTAATCAACTTAACTTCTTATTACTCCACTACCGAAATATGTTGGAGGTGAGAGTAATTCTCTTGGGTAGTTTTTCCTCTAGTGATCGGGAAAGGGCTCGCATAGCAGTCCCACCACAGAGAGAAAAGCAGGATATTAGTATGCTCTGTAGTATTTTGAAAAATTTTCACATTACAATTGGATTTAAATCTTTACACTAAACTTTTGGGCCACGTTACAGTAGTCGCTCAGAGCCAGGCTTTTAACCCTGTAGGTGCAGCAACACTACGTTCAAAACGCAAAGCCCTCGTCCGTGAACCAACACGCGTCATCCCACGGGCCATCTTCCTGTTCTGAGCATCAAAGCAGCCACTTGAGAAACTCCCACATCACAGGGTCACATTTGTAGCGTTGGAATATACAGGCTCAAATTCCAACTCTGCCACTTACAGGTGGCATCAAGTCAGCTAACTTTGCTGAGTCTCAGTTCCCTCTGCTGTTAACGTAAACACGTCAGACTCTTACTCTTTGGAACAAGGCTGCTGTGAGGATGAAATGAGCCCAAGAGCAACCTAGAACAGGACCGGCTTACTAAAGGTTTGGAGAGTCATAAGAACAATTTCTTCGTGGGAATGGTTCAGTCACCTAGACCTCTGCACCAGCCCGGGAGGGGCGCTGACAAGGGAAGGCGGAGAACACAAACCTCCTCGGTGCTCTGGGCCACAGTCACCCCATGGTCATGCCGAGCCGCAGGCAGGGACGGGAGAACCAAGGTCGCAGAACTAGGATCATTTTTGACATTTCCAACTCTACGCTGGCTTTCTCATCCAACAACACAGAATCTTGTCCATGTTCCTACATCACCTTTGCCCTCTGGGGAAAGCGACGCCACAGGTCTTGCTGCCTGCTGCCTTACCGTCATAATGAGCTTCTCCACGCAGTCAGGCGCCACGCTGTGGAGGTGGGTGAGGTGCAGCTGGAGGTGGATCTTGTTGTTGAGCATGTCCTGGCACAGGGGGCAGCGCAGCATGGGCTGCACGGAGTGCTGCGTCATGGCATGCACCCGGAGCCGGTTGACGTCAGCGTTGCTGTACTTGCAGTAGGGGCACTGGTACATCTGTGGGGGAACACGCCCACCCCTCTGGCTGAATATCCGGTTCCCCCCAGTGCCTGGGTCTGCCCCAAGCCTGCCCACCCGAGAGTGTGCTCCCCGCGCTGGTGTCTAAAACATCCCCCCACCCCACCCCCACCCCTGCCGCCGAGCCCCTTCCGGTCTCACCTGCTCTGGTTTGGTCTCCTCTGATGTTTTAGGTCGCTTTGAAGAGAGAGGAGATTCCGAGCTACCTGTGAAGGAGATGCGTTTGGAGGTTGCAGGAGAATCTGTCAGCTCCTTCTCTGCTTGGCTGGACGACGCTGGAAGAAAAAGCAGAAGACACGATATAGCAGCCAGACCAGGCCAGCTCCCAGAGGGTTGGTGCTGGGTGAAAATCAACATTCATTTATAGCACAAGATTTTCTCGAAACACCAAAATTCAAGTAGGATGAGCATCCGGACTGACTTATCAAGCACGCTGGAAAAGAAGCAAGTGTTCCTTTTTCCCCCATGAATTTCTGTCACTACGTCAACAACTGAACACTAAGAAAAAAAGATAAAGAAATGGACTGAAATGCTCGGAAGTGGATTAAGCTAAATTCAGTGTATTGACTTCCCCCAATCAGGACACACTCAGCTGGCCGATGGGGGCCTAAGTGGGTGGGAGAGTCTGACCAGTTGCTTTGCCAACTACCACACAACTCCAGAACCAACACATTCTGCTTCCACAGATGTAATCGACTCTGTGCTCCCAACCTGACTGTCCCAGGGCTTGGAATCACAGCACAGCGTGTCATAGGAGACATAATAAGTGTGACCTGAGAAAGGTTCACGTGGATCTGCATACAAATAGTTGGGAAAAAAGTCAAGTTTGGGTTTAGCAACCTGCTTTCGGGGAAAAAGTAATTGAAGAGTGGAATACTTAGGGCATGAATCCAACTTAAAATCTAGCCAATGCTCCAGGCATAAGCGTTTACTCAGAGTGGGTGGTAAGGAGGAAAGTCCCCTCTCTGCTTGCCCAAACCACACCCCATTCTATAAAAAAAAAACAAAAAAAAACCCAAAAAACAAAACAAAACAAAAAAAGCAACAACCAACCAACAAGCAAAAAAAAACCACTTAATGAGGAGAGTCACATGCGACTTAAGTAGCAAACAGTGTGGGTGGAAGGAGTCCTCTGAAGCATGGAAAAGGATCTTGAAGATTTTGACGAGAAAAACCACTGGGTTAAGGGTTTAACGGGGTGAGGGGGGAGGGTGGTCTCCATTGTAAACACAAATCCCAACATGGTTGGATTTGGTCATTCCAAAACCTGGTCAGTATTCAAGGGTTGGTTCTCTCACTTGTTTTGGACACACAACTTCATTTTTCATAATTTTGCTAAAAATGATTATTAAAATCCTGAAAATGGTAGTGAGAAATACATGCCCATCCCCTCGAAGAAAAATAATTTGACAAGGCACTGAGGTCACTGGTTTGGAAAGCCCAATTTTTGCTCTTTCATAAAACTGCTGCCTGTCTCGCCCAGTCTAGTTACCTAGACTGTGTTTCCACTTTATGCTCAGCTTTGAAATCTGTTCTGACATGGATACCAAGATGCTGTCATTATAGATGTGTGCTTTAATAAACAATTTTAGAAAATCAATTTTATTCATTAAAATCATAAGGCCACAAATAATTTTGAAAAAAAATTGCTAAATGCAGGAAATATTCCAGGAAGTTGATGCTCTTCCCAGAATGCACATCTTGTGACCTTTACACCCCAGTACCTCGGGAACCTGGCCTACGTAAGTCTGTAGGGCGTCTATTATTTAAAAAGTACAAGGACAAGCATTTTATACACAGACCCCTCCTCCTCCCAACACACACATTCATAACAGTACTTTAATCTGTCTCGAATCGACTTCAAACCCATTTTGCTCTTAATGGGAGTTATTCATTTTCACTTGAAAGGTAATACATGACGGCTGGATATTTAATGTGATGGACTCGCCGCCGATTAACTTGGTGCTGTAGTGTTCCAGACCGGTTCCCCCACGGCCCACTTCCCATCTCCCGGCCCCTCAAGGAACCCCGTGTCACAGGTTTCCGATCGCCCAGTGTGATGGGCTCCTACCTGAACACTCCCCCAACAGGAGTCCTCAACTAATGGCTCAGGGTCTTAAGTGCCCCCCGACTCCTTATTCTCCATCATTTTCCATTTCTGCTTACTGGTTACCCTCTCTGTATTAACAGTTCAGATGCATTCTGCAGATGGGGTGAGTGGAGGCACGACGTGATACTCACAGATGCTTACTTGGCATGGCCATCCCTTCCCCATCTCCACCTCCGACCTGCAGGCACTGGTTGGGTTCTGTGCTGAGTTAGGAAAGAGCCTCTATCTGCTCCTCCTTCCGCTAGAGGCAAACCAAGACGCAGAGGCCACTGCAAACACCCATTCCCCGTCTTTTTGTTAGTACGCCTGACCTGAAAACAACGCTCTCTTTTCCACGACCACTCACTCTCTTGTAAATGCTCTCAGTCTGCCACTAACCCCCCTTGTAGAAAGGTTGTCGGCTGCGCCACTGCACAGCCGCGTGAGTGGATGAGCACACAGGGCAAGACCACCCGACTTGTCTCTCTCACTGGGAACTGAAAGGCAAACACAGAGTAGCCCAGTGAGACATTAGGGTCCTCATCTGACCAGAGTCCTCCCTCTCCCTTCAATGTGGAGCACATGGTGAATTGCAACGAGGTTGCAGAGGTGAGAATTCTGGTTTCAGAAGCCACTATTCTCTCCCTTTGCATGGAGCAGGGAACTTTTATTATTATTATTATTTTTTTTTTTTTCCAAACAAACTGCTCGAATTCTAAAGCTTCCTTTGTGAGCTCAAGCTAAGGAGTCCTATGAAGTGTTTTTTGGTTTTGTTTTGTTTTTTTTTTTAAATAAAATCAGCATGTTCTCCCTTGTTCCTCTTTCTCCCCAGTAACACAGCAGCCCTGCTCTAATATGAAATAGTGCACTCGTTGTTGTAAAAAACTTCGGGAGCTCGTCTCCCTTCTATCCTGGACAGCCTGCATGTTTATTAGACCTGATCTGGTTAGAAGTGGACATTAGCCACCTGCAGCTCGCGAGCTCGTTCCCTGAAGATAAAGCTGTGCCATTCTCGTAACAAATTCTATTAACACCCAGTTACAATCCCATTGTGTTTCCCCGGGTGATGTGGGGACGGCTCCTAAGAGTGAGGTTCAGTAGGCCGGCAGCCCCCGCCTAGCTTGACCCCAGTCATTACAATGTCAGTCTCTATCAAGATATGGCATCGAGGTCTTTATATAATTTCTGTGGACATGCAAACAGTTTTGCAAGTTTTCTGTCAGCATGCTGGAAGAGGGCTGACTACAGGCCACAGACAGTCTGAGGTTTCCTCAAGCTGCTTCTCTCTGAACGATGTCAAAAGGGCCAGAGTCTCAAAATCAATTTCTATTTCAGTTCTGTCCCAGCACACATTGGAGGCCTAAGTAAATGAGGCTGTACGAATACCAAGAGAAAGTACCATGGTTTTCTGCTTTGAAGACTTTTCTAAACTTTAAGGAGAGATATCACAGTCTAGGAAACATTATTTAAAAAAATCAATTACTGGTCACTTTAAGGCTACTATGACATCACAGTAATTAATTGGAAATACATGCACTTCAGAGATGAGCCTTAGTTTAAACAGTGCCTGGAACCTTTGGTTTATGCTGGCAACAAAAAGCCAAACAACTTGAAGGGTTACTACCTGTAGTGGGTTTTATACTAATGACAAAATGAACTGGAAACAATCTAGGTCTCTTACAACAGGGGATGGTCAAGTAAAGAATGGTATTAAAGGACATTACAAATGATAGCTGTGAATCAATGTAGAAAGTTCTTGAGAATGCTAAGAAGAAAAATATGTACTACACCATGATACTACTATGGAAAAAAATAGGTACTAGAAAAGAAGACTAGGGTGCCCGGGTGGCTCAGTCAGTTGATCATCTGCCTTTGGCTCAGGTCATGATCCCAGGGCCCTGGGATCAAGTTCTGCATCAGGCTCCCTGCTCAGTGGGGAACCTGCTTCTCCCTCTTTGCCCCTCTCTGTGTCTCTCATGAATACATAAAAATATTTTTAAAAAAGAAAACTAGAAGACAATGTTGTATTTAGGTAATGGAATCATGGACCACTTTCCCATTTTCTAAGATTACCAAGTAGTTATATTATTTTTAATATTACAATTTAAAAAGCTCAACATTTAAATTCAACTGTCCATGAAAATGTGATATTTGGATCCATACTGTGCAAAACATCAGGTGTTTTTTGAGGTTTTTGGGGGGGGGGGTTGGTTTTTTTTTTTCTTTTACTTTGCTGGTTAAAGCAATTTTCTCATTTTGGCAGCTATGTCATATAAAAATATGTGTTAAATCTCAGCGAATCTTCCACAGGCAACATGCTGGGCTCCTGGCACGTGGAAGGGGATAGAAATGTGGCAAGCACCCACGTGAGTGTGTGCGCTACAGATTACATACTCTCTCGAGCTAGGCAAATGGAATAGTGATAATGGGATGGTGGGCCCCAAGCCCTACCACAGCCTGACAGGATGTAAGCCGTGCACTCCTTGCCACACAGACTTTCTAAGGAGTGAAAAAGCACTTGCTCGTTAGGAGTTAAGATTGTCCTACCCAACTTTCCCCGGTCCTTCTTATAGGGTATGAAAAATTCCAAGTTGCCTTTCTGGGCCAAAAGCCATGCCACCGTTTCCCCCCTTAAACTGTGATGGGTTGGTCACCACAACCAAAAAAGGCAAATACTAAGAAAGGCAGATCTGATTCATGACTCTCTGTCTTATTCTCTACCCAGAAGGCAAAATAATTTTATCCCAAAAGGAAACATAGCAGTCAACACATGGCTTCCATAGGGGGGCAGATCATTTCTGCACGGAGGCATCAACTTCCATTAACTGTGCTTTTAACCTATTGGGGAAGTATTTAACTTCTAAAAATAATTAATTCAAAAGGTACCCCTCTTGTCATACTTAATTAGAAGGGATGGGAGAAAAGGAGCACTAACCTAAAATCATGCAAGTTTTGCTTGCGATTTTCAAGAAATGGTCTTAGTTTCTAGGCACAAAAAATAATTAAAACAAGCCATGTAAAGTTTCATGTAGGAAGTGACTGACTTTAAAAAAGAGGGAAGAATAGTACAAACTTAGGGGGCTTATAGAATGACCAAGTATGGTCGAAAACAGCTTCACCTGTCAGAACCAGTCTTCCAATTCCAGTCCTCACTAATGAATTAAAATCTGAGTCACTGAAATTTTGGCCACAGGAAACTTACAAGATGTATTTGCAATGCCACAGGCCCCCCGTGGAGTTGATGCCCCATTTGTCACCTGCTGACGTGCTCTGTACTACTCTGGAACCTGGCAAGGCGCGGAGCTGCTGCCTCATGAAAAAGAAAGCTCAAGAAAAATTGGAAATGAAGTTTTTGCTTCCGCCAACTACCAGCCAAGACATCAAAAAAAATCCAAAGTACATAAAAGTAGTTTCTCTATTTCACAAGCAAAATTCGTCTCGTGACTCAACAGGCCAATGGGGCTGTGGGCATGGTGGATAGTCTGTGCCAAAGGCTAGCCTCCCTTTGGCCTGGGACCTCCCTCGGGGAGATCTGGCTACGCACTGTGCTGTTCACGTTGCTGGGAAGTTTCTTCTGCGTTTCTTCTCCTCATGGTGGGGTGGCAAGTGATCCTCATCCTAATGGGGGCTCCAAGGTGAGCCCACTGAGGGCCTAGGCTGCTGCCTAGGAGAAGCCAGAGGCAGCCGCCACCTCCACGTCTCAACCGTCAGGCTCTTAGCTAAAGTCCTACTGACAGCTCCTCCATCTCCCAAACCAGCGACATAATGGAGGAGCCAATTAGATGATTATTAATTCATGCTACTTTCCGTAAGCCAGGGGTTCTCATCGCCTTGCGTTCCGTAAGCCAGCTTGCCACCTGCCCCAGAAATTTACAGCAATCTTTCATCTATCTCCATTGACGAGGGGAAAAAAACTCACACGACTCCGTGTAACGTTGAAGTTGGGGTAACTTCCCCAGCACACTAGACTCAGAAGCATCACTAGATCTGCAAATGGTCATTTCAGCTCAGAATTATGACGAAATGGAAGGTACGGTGTGCTCTTCCCATAGCTCTTCTCCTTCAGCGTCAGACTTCCTCTAGACGGCAGAAATGCAGCGTGATCACAGGGTAATCTGTGCTTCTGGACTTTGTGACCTTACACTGTCGCTGAAAGTGCAGCTGCTCTTGGCGTTTGCTTGAATTCCTTCCCCGGAGGACAGGCTAGGATTTCATACTCCCATCTTCTATGCAACGACTGCTCTTGATAAGTGGCCAGAGATCTGGCTAAATTCTCTTCCTCCCCTAATACAGAGAACAGCAGTTCCTCTAAAGGATTTGCTTTGCTGCCAACTTGGTCTTTAAACATGCACAGTCTCATTCTACCTCCAAGCACTTAAAGATGTTTCCAAGGGAAATCAGAGGCATGCACGGGTCACACACACCGAGGGGGGGTGGTCTCCGGGCTGCGGCTGAGGCAAAGCGGGGGCTCCTCTCCCATTTCTGCCTAGAGGTGTGGGACAGGTCTCAAACTCCAGCCTGGTGGGGTTAAGAACCTTCTCTTCAGACACAGTCTCATTCTCTGTAACTGCAAGCTACACGGCTTGTGTTCGTCCCTAGAAAGCATTTTAGAGACGTTTAGCCACCTACTCAAGAGGTACGAGAATATGCCTAGATGGAGAGAGTAAGATATCCTGGTATCCTCAACTTCTCAGACACGTCTTTCTGTTTCTATAAAGGGTTTCAAAGAAAATCTGAGTGATAAAACTACAGATGGGTGTAACTTGTACTCAGGGAACCGCTGATTATTTTTCTCTTCCAAGTCAGATGTGAACTAGATGGGCCAACACTTTGGAAATGCAGATCTTAGGTATTGCTGTTACTATTATTATTATTTTGCTTTTTATTTGGAAAGAACTACAGATTCCCAGGAGGTTGCACCCACTGTGCAGAGAGGCCTGGTGTCCCTATCCCTCAGGTTACCTGTAGCCGGTGTTCAGGCAAAGATTTCTAGGCCTTCATTCACTCTTCATGGTGACACCCTGTCTCTCTGACCAGACCTCTCTCTCACTTCCAACCCTGCTATCCGAGAGGATACCTGCCAAGATTCAGGGCTTGGCCTTTTCTAGGCACTACTGCCTTTCGGGAAAGCTCAGTATCTACTGCACCCAGCGGGGGCTCAGGACCTGCCTTTCAGTTAAAGGAGAAATAGTTCTCGAAACCCCATGCATGTCACGAGATCACAGCCCCAAGGTTCTCAGACTCAAGTGTGAGTCAGAAATCCCTGGGAGGGCTTGTTAAAATGCAGATAGCAGGCCACACACACCCCCCAAATCGGTCTGATTCAGAAAATTTGCATTTCTAGGGAGTTCCTGAGCGATGCCCTGAACTTTCAGAACTGCCCTCAGAGTCCATCAGTGCGTCCCGCAGCCGGTGGGGACCACAGTTACAAGCAGGGGCCTGGCAGGTGTAGGTGGATCTGCCCGTCCACTTCCAAATGACCACTGCCAACAAGACACTCATCCTCTCCGCTCCAGCCAGGCCTGGTCTCCAAGCTACGTGTTTTCCCCCTCAGGCCAAAGGTCAAAGACTAAATGTGGCCACCCCTCAGGGACCCTGCCTGCTCTAGAACAAATGGAGACACATTTTCCAACCCAGAAATGCAGAGGACTAGCCTCCATGTGCTCTGTTATCCTGTTGTATAACCCGAAATAACCACAGGCCACCCTGCCTATGAAGTCTTGTTCTTTCTATGTGTCCTGGAGAACCTCTGTGAAAAGAGGGCAGACGGCCGTGGGCTCTCCCCACTCTGCAGAGGGAGGAAGCGCCTTTCCAACGCTGGCTTGCCTGGTCCTGACACCAGCAGGCCTCACCGACCCCAGGTCCCCTCTGCTTCAGCCCTGAAGAGGAAGCAGAGATCCACACGGGCTCCTGCGCGCCCACGTCAGCAGGCTGGGAGAGCAGGATCACACTGTGCTGCAGGCCCTCCGCTTCCCCAGGAAGCAGCCTCACGGTGGACCGGTGGGCCTGGGCAGACTGGTGGCTGCTTGCTCCGCTCTTGCTCTGCATCTCGGGGGGGAAACAGGGCTAAGCCCTACCTCAGAGGCATCAATCTGCCACACTAATTCCTTGCTGAAATATGCATCGGGCTGCTAACGGCACTGACCTGAGCTCGCGAAAGGCCACACCACAATTCTACCTGGAGACACCTCGCGGCCCGTGCAGGTCTGGGAAGGGACCACCTTTACAGAACAGAGCCACCAGCTACCACCTTTTAGACCGACAGTGGCTGTTTATTTAATAACTTTATTTAATTTTTAATTAATTTAATTTAATTTTTATTTATTTAATTAATAATTAATTTATTTAATAAGTTTATTTAATAACTTCAAGCACTGGGCTGCCACCATGTGCTTGGCTTGTGTGCCCGAGGCTGGGGGGCCCGGGGGCCAAGCCACGTCTCTTCACTTTGAGGCGTCAGCCTGCCAACTTCCGGCCTCCTGTCAGCTCCACCCCACGTATCCTGGCTTCCTCCGGCACAGCCTCCTGAGGTGCCCACAGATGCTGTCTGCAGCCCTGGTCACGGTGTCTCTGAGGATGGAGGGAGGTGAGGGAGGGGTTGCCCTATCACTGTGTCCCCTGGATGAATTACAGGGATTTGGAGAAAACCAGGGCAGAAAGGACCTCAGAGACCCTTGCACCGACAGAACACAAGTCCAGAGGTGTAAGATGTAGGTCGAAGCAAGGGGGCAATGTGGGTCATTCAGAGACTAGGCCAAAGTTAATTAACAGAGGTTCACCGAGTCCCCATCAAATCCAACATTAATTAGGCGAGTTAGGGTCCCTGGGCCCCAGCACAGCACAGAGTCCCAGAGATGGGAATAAAACAATACTTTTCCAGTTTTTCCTCCGTTTCAAACCTATCTTCCTAAAATACTCGTGAAATTTTCAGAATGAAAGTGAACTTGTGAAAACGAATACATCAAATCCAGGTCGAGCATAGTGACAGGCACCAAGAGCTCTGAAGCGAGCTTCCCAGCACCCTTTCAAATCAGCTTCCCCCATGATCCGCCCAGGGATGTTTTTTGTTTTTTGTTGTTGTTGTTTAGTTTTTGGTTTTGGGGTTTTTGTTTGTTTTTTGTTTTGTTTTGTTTTGTTTTTTGGCTAATTCAGGTTCAGCAGGATGGTATGAGAATCTGTACTTGGGGAAGAAAGACAACATCACTCATGCCCCCTGCAAGGGGGGAAAATGGCAACGATTCTCCACTTTCCCATGTGGGTTTAAAGGACCAAGAGACTGGAAAGGTCTCGTTTTGGTATTCGGCATAGTACAGAGAAAGGGGAACCCCAGCCATATTTGCATCCCTACCTTTCTCCATACCCCCCCCCACCGAGTCCCAGATGTGGTTGGCTCAGAGCATTCCAAAGGGCTGGGAAAGTCACCTGTGGGGTGGGGCTGGGGCTTCAGTACACCTTCGGGGACTCCCCCAGAACTGATGTTTCCCACCTGCTGTTTTCCTAGGACCCAGTTCCCTTTATACAGAGGCCTCAGTCCCCCTCGCTAGGTGACAAAGCACAGTGGTTTGCAGCACTGACCACGCACTGGCTCCCAGCCTGGCTGTGTGACCACCAGTGCGGGACGTGACTACGCTGAGCTCGCAGTTCCCTCATCTGTCAGTGGGACCACGGTGTCTGCTCCTAGGGTTTCTGAGACGCTGGCGAGACAGCAGGCATACAAAGCCTACCGCAGAGTCCAGCACAGAGCGAGGGCTTAAACACCGCTTGCTGTGGGACCATTTTTAGCAATATCTCGGGAAAGGATACCGGTCCATGAGACGCCTGGTTTTTAAAGAAGCACAGATACCCTACATTTGTCACTTCCCCAAATTAACATGGAGCAATCGTACTGACCCACAGGTCTGCCATCTAAAAAGCAGAATGGCTTGGATTTGAAAATGCTGATGGTCACGTTATTTCACCAAACCGGTTGTTAAACATTCAAACGGTATCAAGCACTCGCTAAGTGCTAGAGATTACAGAAAAGAACGGATGCCACGCTGAGGGGAGATGAAGAGGCGGATCTCGGAAGACTGTGAGGGCAGTGGAGATATATAATGTGATATAATGATGGATATATGTCAGTATACTTCTGTTCAAACCCACAGCATGTACAATACTAAGACTGAATCCTAAGATAAACTATGACTTTGGGTGATTTCTAAGGTGTCAGTGATTCATCACTGGCTAAAAAAAAAAGTGCCATTCAGTGAGCAATGTTGATTATGGGCGGGGGCGGGGGGGGGGCTATGTATGTATGACTATGTGGGCGCAAAGGGTATATGGGAAATCTCTGTACCTCCCTGTCAGTTCTATTGTAAACTTAAAACTGCTCTAAAAAAAGGGAAGTCTTATTAAGCAAACAAACAAAAATGAATGAATGCCACAAAGTTCAAATGATAAAGAGTCACAATCCTCTCTGACAGCTAGAGAAACAGGATGGTCAAGTCTTCTCCTCCAATCTTCACATAATAAGAGAAAGCTACCATGTTCTGTGTTTTTCAGCTTTATGATGTGGGGGATTTATCCCTTATGACCCACAAGGCAAATTGAGGTTTGAGCATCAATCTGGCACCCAGGTGTTCACCATCTATGGGTCATACTTCTCTCGTCTGCAAAACAGAGAGAATGCTGGGCCAGGAAGAATATGACAGCCTAATGAAAATTGCTCAGATATCCCTGAGAACGTCACTATGGTGAGTTTTGTTTGTCTTTTTTTTTTTAAATCATGATCATGATTCTAATGACAGAAGTGCTTCTCCCGTCAGCACGAAAGTTTGGACTGAAACAAAGGCAGATTCACACGGCCCTTTTGCAGGAGTACTATGCAAATATGTAAGGTATCTTCTACAGCGATGAAAAATTATTTGCTCCTTAATCTACATTTCCACTGCCCTCTATCTATACCTTGATGAGCAGGCTCATCACACTACCACAATTACGTGATTACATCTGCTGTGCCTTCTAGAAAGTGGGTTCCTTACTTTTTTGCATATCCTGTATCTGCCTTAGATTATCTCCGCTAATTTTGTTACTGCATGCAAAAATATTTGCTCAAGTGATGTGGTCCCTTTCCCTCTCTTCCAATTTACAATATAAATTCTCAAAGCCAAGACCTCTGAATTACTGGAATTCAGGCGAGTGCAGATATACACCACACCCTATGTCTATTTTTGCTTCCCAACATAAAAATAGTTTGAATGGTTTGTTTCCAATTGTGAGGCAGAATTCTGCCTGCAGTCACTTTAAACAGCCAAGTTCTACTGAAAGAAGCTTGGAAAAAAAGGAGGATGGGGAATGGAGGTGGGGGAGGGGAACAGAGGACTCTGGAAAAGCCCACAGAGCTGCACAATTCCCATCCGTGTGTGAAACGTAAAACCAAAAACGGTTTCCGTTGGCAGGAATGCGAACCACAAAGGAGCCATGCGAGCAAGGCTCCCAGCATTCCCTCGCACACACCCTGCTGCAAAGACAAATCTACTTTTGGGTGAGGTAGAAAAATGGAACCAAATGCCAGAAGGACACAGACTCGGGCTGAAGTGATTTCTACAGAGGTATGGTGGTGGTGGTGGTGGTGGTGGAGAGCCTGGTTTCTAGCCGGAAAAGAGCTGGGCTGGGCAGCAACTCAAAGGCAGCCCCATCAATCTCCAGGGGCTCCTCCCCCACTGTCCTCATGACATAGGGCTCTGACAACAGTGCAAAGCCCCCGGTCACACAGGACCAAGTGAGAGTGTGTGGAGCTCTGACGCCCCACCGAGAAAGGCGGCCTGGGACTGTCCCACTGTCCCGGAAAAAGCCGAAGGGGCCTATCCGAACTCTTGGTGCAGCTCCTGACCCACGCCATCTCAGCTGGTGGGAGACTAGGGAGATCCCGGCAAGCGACCAGCATTCCAACCTTAGAAATTATTCTTCTCCGAGATGCTCCTGTACAGCTCTTCCTCCCCCAATTACATTTTTTTAAGGAATTCCAAAACCACAAGAACCTATTTAGTCCAAACCTGCCATTCTACAGATTTTCAAACTGAGGACCACAGACCTAAGGCCATGCGGCTCGTCTCAGCAGCAGAACCAGGCCTCGAGCCCAGGGGCTTCTGACTCCTAGCAGGCCAACGCTTCTCCAAACCCAGAATGCTCCCTCTCCACCGACAATGTCTTTTGCCTTAATGGACTCAATTTGGGGGGCGGGGGGAGAAGGGTATTTTTTCAGCCCCTTTCCATTCTCTGTCCACAGATTACACCATAGGCACTAAGTTCCCATCCGATGGCATCCTTATTTATACGAAGCTGTAAACAACAAGGAGAAGAGGGGGAGGGCTGGTAATAGATTTTCACCAGGATGTGCCTGACCTGCTTTTTTTCAACCTCAGTAATTAGAAAGGCAGTGGGTCTGCAGGAATTATTCATATGCAGCAAGAGCCGTACACTATACATTTATGTTAAACATGTCAAACCCGATTGAAATCATGCCTGCCAGCACCATATTCCATAAACACACTTTTCCCCACACAGCCACCCAGACCTTGCCGGCCTGTTAAGACCTCCTCTAATAGCAGTCTTCCATAGATTCAAATCAGGGACGCTCCATTGCACTAATTGCTTGGTGTTAGGTGAGCACCGTGGGTTTAAAAAAAAAAAATTAATAAAATAAAACCCCTTCGGGCCATTCCCCTAGAAAAACAACACTCGAACTATAATTCTGACTCGAAATTTTCCAAAAATACAGGCACAGACATCAGTGAGGGACCTCAGAAGCATTATCATGTCGGTACGGCCCCATCTTTGTGTTTGAAAGCACCAACACCCCCTGGTCATCTTGTCTCAAATTAGGTTAACTAGACCCGGTGTAGTGCTCTGTGGCTGGAAACCATGGCGGCTACAGGATTTAAATAACCATCTTGCTATGATTCTTTGCCAAGAGTTCAATTTTTCCCCCTAATTATTGGTGATAAAGCATCACATTAATTGTATATCACTTAATTTATAGCAATTAACGGTTGATTGGATAATCACTGCATTAATTATTGTTCAGTTGCCGACACTGGGGCCTCTTCAATCTAGAACACACACTTTTAAATCCACACTGCTAAAAGAGAACAAGGGATCATTTTCATGTTTCACAAGAGAAAAACCACAAAGTTGGATGGTGGAAACTGCTGTGCATTAGGAAAGAGACTTAGCTTCAAAGAACCTTCCTGCACCCTCTGTTGGCCCACAAGAGTACATTACGCTCTCCCCGAATAGATGGGACCTCTGAAGGGTTTACCACGGGCCACCCCCTGCCATCATGGAGCCTTCAAGAGCCCTCATGATGGAACCCAGAGGATGGTGGTGGGAGTCACCTGTCCATGTTTTACAGATGAGATGCCCAAGGCTTCAAGAGGCCAACGCCATTCACTGAGTGGTCCACTTCACCAACCTGCTTTCAGATGGAGCAAGGCATGGACTTACTATAAGGGACAATCCCCTCATCTGTGTCCGTCTAGCTGGCTGTCACGTTACTGTCACTGCCGTACAACTTTGGGAGAATGCTACTCTCCACACTCCGAATGGAGACGAAAGCCAGATTGAATGATTCTGCAGAAAAAAATCCCATTCCTGGAGAGACACTGGCCCAGTATGAGCGTGGGCTCCGTCCTAAGCAGCAGGGCTGGTCTGCAAATCTGAACCTCGTGCCAAAAGTGCCTTTTGGCAACCTGCACAAGCTCAGCTATCCCAGGCTCAGTTTACTTCTCTGCACAACGGCGGGGGCCCAGGGGTGCAGGGTGCTGCTTACAGCATCTGTCTCACAGAGGGGCGGGAACCCAGTGAAATAACATGGGTAAAGCAGAGCTTCCCAACTCTCCTTCCCATCATGGCGCTCATAGAATACGATGGCAAGTGAGTATGGGCAGATGAAGCCAACTGACCCCGGCTTTAGCAGCTCCTAGCACCCCTGCCCCCCTCCTCCTGCCTCCTGGGCCAACTCAAGGACTATAGAGTTGCACCTGTGCACCTGTGCGCCATTCCTGGCGCGCCTGCTGGGAAGGACCAGGCACGGTGCACGAGAACAGTGCCTGGCACCCAGGTAGAGCATAGCATAGCCTTATTAAGAACTGGGAAGGTAGCATAGCTGGGATGCAGCACTGCTCCCTCTGAGTATCCAGAGCTGCACTGTCCAGATTTAAAGAGCCACATTTCAACTAATTACGATGAAATAAAATAGAAAATTCCATTCTTCAGGGGTACTGGCCACACATCAAGGGCTTAAGAGCCACCGTGGCTAGTGGCTACTGGATAACTGCACAGGGTAGTGGCGAAACGTCTCCATCAGCCCAGGGAGGTCCGTGGGACAGCACTGAACTATAACCATGCTGTCCTGACGATGACAGCTCTTCCCGAAGCCCAGGGGTTGCTCCATCCCCCAAAAGCAAGGCCTGTTGCCTCATGGAACCTGTGATCGGTGGAACTCTGCCCAGCACCCTGCACGAGGTAGCAGCGACCCAAGTCTCTGACCTTGGGGTAGACACTGCTGGGATTCAAACCATGGTCCTGCCCGCCTTGCTGTCACTTGAGGTCAAAGACCTAACACCTACAATAAAAGAAGCCCAGAGAAGGTGGCCCACGGACACCAGAGTCCCTCCAACATAAAAATAAACGACTAAAAATTTTTAGTGAAAATTATCCATTCCGGCACAAACCCCAAACTACATAATCAATAGCTGAGAAAATGCCAATTATCCAGGCTCATTTGAAATATTATTAATCTGCACCATGAGCGGCCACTAATCAACAGTACAAATTGTGAAATCACTATTTATTTATTTGCTGGGAGGAAGCACTCCCCATCACGTTTAATCAGATAGGAACAGCTCGATTTAGGGCATAAATGGAACAAACGTAATTTTTTTTTTTTTTTTGGTTTTTTTTGGTGGTGGTGGTTGTTTTTTTATAAAAGAGTAAGGATCCCAAAGAAAGCTGCGAAGAGGCTGCTGTATCGATTCCAAGATCAAAACGTCTCAAGTACCTTAATAAAGCCTATCATTACACACTCAGACAACATAGACAAAATTATGCTTCGGGTCAAAAGAGGACTGTTCGCAGGAGTCAGGGAAGGATTTTCCCTTCTCTCTTTACTACTACAGGACTGGTAAGGGGCACCTCTGAGTCACTCCTCCACGGTCTCTGTCTCGTCTCTGTCTCCTGGAGATGAGGTACAGCCTGCTGCCTGAACGAACGAACGAGCGAATGGACAAATGAGAAAGTGGGGCTTTATTAAAGACGCCCGTTGTCATGGGGCTCCTGGTGGCCTGGCACGTCCGCCGGCTCCTGCGAGGACACACGCCCGCCGAATTCGAAACACCCGGAAGGCCATTTAGTTGAACCACCCTCAGCAAAGTTTGCCCTGAACTGATTCAAGAACGAGAGGAGCCCAGGAGAGGGCCCGGTACGGGGCCTGGTGCACAGGAGGAATTTCGCAAACGCCATCACGTCGCGTCACTGACTCGGTGTCCTCAGCGCACACAGCGCAGGCGACGCCCCACACAAGCTGCCGGCATGATCCAGTAGGTTCTTACGTGCTGCTCCCCTCCACTTCTCGAAATTCCTTGAAGCCACAGGTTGCCCAGCGACAGTTTCACCTTCACAGGAAAGGACCCAAAGAAAAACTGCTACTAGTTGTCCTCATCTTATTTAACCAAATTATTGAAACAATACAACAAAAACCTTGCTAATATAGAGCCTCCTGTAGACCAGGCACTGTTCTAAGAGTCTCATATTCAAATAATCGCCACAGGGATCCTCCGAAAGGTACTATTTTTAATCCCCACTGGTGAGAAACAGAGGCCCGGAGACGGGAAGTCACGCAACTAGGAAGTGGCAGGGCTGGGATCCGAACCCAGAGACCCAAACTCGAAAACAAAAGACAGGTGGCCCAGAAGGTTACTTGGCCTTCTAACGGTGCCTGTGAAATCCTCTTGCCCAGGTCACCTCTGTCGGCAATTCTGTATCCACGTCGCCTTGACAGTAGGGCAGAAAGCCGGATCTCGGTCGGTGTCAAGCAACAACAGCGCCATCCTCCCCATGATGAAGGGCTCTGAGGAGAGACATCCGCTTCCTACCTCCCAGCCTGCCCTTGCTTCCCTTCCCGGGGTGCTTGGCCGCCCCCATCCCTCAGTGTCTCTCAAGTGTGGGCCTCTGGCCGCCACAGTTTGAAAGGGGACAGTTTCGTTTACCCGGCTGCGGGGACACCCTGTCTCTGTGTCCCAGGAAACTCCGAACAGACGCCTCGCCTACTCCGCCCCATCCCTCCTGAAATTTGGAAGCTGTTAAGCTGCCTCTCAAATTTCTCTTTTGCAGACTGAAGAGCCTCAATTTCTTCAGCCTCTTTTCAGAGGCAATATTTCTCAGCCTTCAGTGATTTTCATTTCTCTCCCCTGGCCTCTCTCCAAGATTCTGTATCTTGTTTAAATAGTGAAGGCCAACACTGAACATGATTTAAGAACAGTCGTGCCTGGAAAAGTAACAAAGGCCCAACCAATACAGACCCCAGAAGGTAAATATTTTCTTGAAAAAACACAAAGTATTACAATATTAATAATGGGAGGCAGTAAGAATCAGGTTGACCAAATAAAATAATTTCTGTTGCTTCTCATATCATCTCCTCGAATAACTGTGGTGGCTTCTGGGAGACTTCCCTGTCCCGAGAAGTCTTCTCAGAAACAACTTTGCTCCTCCTCAACACAACCTCAACTTTTCTTCTCAGCCTCGGCTCTTCTTTCCTCCAATACAGCAACCCTATCATCACGAGAGGTGGCTATTCCCCTTCTCACAACACCAAGTTTTCCAGAAGCAGCACTTCCTTCCCTGACTTCAACGACTTCTGCTTACGTTAACCTGTCCCTCTGCCTGCCGCACTGCCTGCCCCTCTCTGGGCATGCTTCAGGGTGCGGGCACTCGCCCCCCCTTCACTGCGGACGCCTTGGAGATGCCGGGGTGACCCCAATCGAGGTGTACAGGGCAAGCCCCTCCACTGGGCCTGGGGCCGGGCGGGTGGGGGCAGACGACCGGACCTTCACTGGAGCAAGAGTCGCATCAACGGCGACGCACGCAAGGAGGAGCCACGGAAGAAACGTGGAAAACACGGAAGCCCTTGGCACAGAGCTAGACACCTGGATGCTCCATAAACAAGCTAGTCTGGGGGCCATTTTAGGAAACGCTTTGAAAATTCTTGAATATAACCTAAGAGAAGGAGAATGAAGCAGACCACGCAAAAAAACCCAAATCCGGGCGTCTGAGTGGCTCAGTCGGTTAAGCAGCTGCCTTCGGCTCAGGTCATGATCCCAGCGTCCTGGGACTGAGTCGCACATCAGGCTCCTTGCTCGGCAGGGAGCCTGCTTCTCCCTCTGCCTCTGCCTGCTGCTCTGCCTACTTGTCTTCTCTCTCCATCTCTCTAATGAATAAATAAAGTCTCTAAAAAAAATAAAAAAAAAAAACAACAAACCCCAAATCCTTCTCCCTGCTGCATAGAACCAACAGTCTTTCCGGGTATATGAAGGACGCATGTGCTCCCTGATCGGCCAGCCTCAGGGTCCCAGGGGAGAAATGTCGGGGGCCTGGGGGCCGCACGCATGCTACCTGTCCACTTGCTCTGGTCCTTCTCGACTCCCCCCTCCTGGTCTTTAGCGAGCTCCTCTGGGTCAGTAGCCGTGTCACTGGGGCCTTCAACATCTTCCACGGCTTCTTCTGAAAGAGAAGAAAAACAAGACGTCAAAGATCAGAAGTGGGACAGAAGATGAAGGACTCCTGGCTCCTACTCCAATGAATTACCGACCACCACAGCACACAGATGCCAGTGACTGCCCCCCACCACCATGGTCCCCGAAAGGCTGACTGTACTTGGGCTGCGCCGAGGCCTAGGTAAGCCGCGGGGCCTTCCCGTCCCTGCTAACTGGGATGAGACTGACTCGCTCGAGACGTGTGGACGTGAGGTATTTCCAGATGGACTCTGAATGCCTCACTGGAGCTTTTAATATTGGAAAGCCAATCTTGCTGAAGAAATGACTCCATCTAAATTCCTCAAGTTGCATGCAAGTGTTTTGCACTTGAAAAATGCAAAAAAGGAGCCCCAGGTCGGCTCCTGCCTAGCCCCAACCTAGCATGTCCTGGACCGGGCCCAGACCAGACCCTGTCACGGACCCTTCAGAGGCCTGGCGGTGCGGGTGCACGTGGCAGACGGTGACAGGAGGTGTTGTTGGCTTTTTTTTGTGTTTGTTTTTTAACAGTCACTCACAGTCTCAAGGATCACAGAATATCAGTGATAGGATTTCATTAATGTGAAGAGTTCTAGAAAACAAACAACATCTGTACAAACACGTCTGTAGGCATGCCAGGTGTCAGTGGCGAGAAGCTAGATTTGTAGAGAAAGGGAAAAAATGTGCAAGAGAACCATATATTTTCCTTTTGAAGTCCGTCCACTCTTTACCTACCACTGGTTTAAAACTAGTCATGGAAATTCTCTCCAGCTCAACACATAACGCTTCGGGTGAAGAATGGTCACTTCCAATACGAGCCTACTCCTGAAGTAAAACACAACCTGCCCAAGCAGAAAGGCAGAGACTAAGATACGCTACAGATGCTGAGGGAAAGGAGGTGAGACATTTCTCTGCTGCTCTCTCGCCCTCTGGATCATCATCCAAAACACTCATTAAGGACGGGTTAAATAAATAAGACAGGCTAACCGAGGTGGCTTCCTGACGACATTATCCGCAGACTTTGAAGAGCACAGCTTCCTGGGATGAGAATCTGGATGCCCACATCCATCGCCTGGGGCCGCCACCAGCCCGGATGCACAGGGACCAGGTGCTGGCCTTAGGGGCTCTGACCAATGTCACCCTAGGTCTCTGGAGCCACCACCCTGCCTTTCAATGTTTCAAGGTGTTATCCTTCCCAACCCTGCAGAAAATAGCTTCTAAATGTCATCACACAAAGGAAGTAAAAGCAGTTCAGAGTAAAATGACCTCAGAGGGTTTATAAAACACTTGAGGAAGAAAGTATCTATTTAGAGTCTGATTTTCCTAAATTTTTCCCAAAAAGACAATGGAAGTCCAAGGACTGGAAAATCGAACTTGGGGTCGGGGAACATTCTTTCTTCATTCCCACCAACAGAGGATTTGTGAGGCAGTCACAGGAACCAGATGAAATCAAAGAGTGCTTATTTTCATCCCCAAGTAAGAGGCCTCCACATCTACTCTGCGTATTTCCTTTTTGTCTTACTGCGTAGTAAAGTTAACAGCAAGTCTCCCATACCCACCTCAGTTCAGAGGAAACTCAGACAACCACGGTTTGAAGTCAATCTAACATACAGTACCATATTAACACTATACATCGTCAAGTAGAGAAAAAAACATTCTATACAAGTGTTAGTCGAGAATAACAACCAAGTCACACAGTGTGACGCACTGATGCACATTTTTTACACTTTTGATAAAACTGTTCAACACCGTAATTATAAAATCCATCTTTGAACGGTGATACCAGAATTCAGTCCATCAGTATTAAACTGGGTCTACCCAAAGGAGCTAAAATTCTTAAAATACAGTCTTTTGTCCCAGTCCATGGTGCGACTCAAACTCCCCATAGCGAGGTAGGTATTAATCGTGTTTGATTATGCAGAGATGACTGAAATGGCCCCTCCTCTCCACCTCACTCTCTCTCTCACACATACACACACACACACACACACACACAGAGTCACCTGAGATGGAGACAGTCCGACACCTACAAAACAGACAAGACCCTGATGTCCTGATGTGCTGCACGGCGTCTGAGGGGCTGCTCTGCAGAGGAGGGAAGGGACTGACTCCCTCCTCCAAGGCCAGCACCGCTCTCCTCCACAGCATGTGGGCCACAGCCATCGGAGCACAGAGTGAAGAGCTCACAGTCCCTCTGGCATGGACCCCAGTCCTCTGAGCCTTTCCAAACAAATCTTATTCTGAAGATACAGAGAGTGAAGAATAAGCACAACGTGGCTACGACCAGCAAGGAAACCGCGCGGTGCTTTGTGAGTATTCCCGGAGCCCTCACCCGGTGAGCCTCATGGGTTCTCTGCTTTCTTCCCTCCCTGCCCTACTACAGGCAGAAAAGTGGAGGCAGCTCAGTTCCAAGGAGAGGGCAGAAGACAGAGGTGAATTCAGGAACTTCTTTGTTTCTCCCCTCACTTATTTTTAAGATTTAAATATCAAGTCCTCTTCTTTTTCAGTTCCTAGGTTTAACGTTATCATTTGTCACTCATTCACCGAAAGGCTGTTATATGGTTGGTGGGAGGAGAAATGATTAAGAAACTCCTGGACAGCTTTCTTTACAAGGGGGTCGGAGTCCTTACCCCCAGCTAAAAGCCGGGTCCGATCAGCGGAGCAGGCACTTCCCTGCAGTTCCACCTTTGACCTACAGGTGTCGCCCTCTGCATGGCGAGGCCTGGAAGGGCAGCTAGCTGCAGGAAGCAGACACTGTCTGGGCCGCCCAACCTGAGCATGTGGAAATAATATACGTCTTCAAGTGAACTGTCTGGTCCTGGGGAAATAAAATGGGACATTCATAAGCAGTTACACCATCTGTCTTTATACCATCATCATCAACAGCAAGAGGAAAAATAGCTCTTTAAAATGGATGAAAGCCCAGGCTGACAGTAACCAGAAAACTGAGCTCTGAATACCATAAAGGTAGAGAAATGATGAAAAAACAGAGAGACAAACTATGAATTTGTCTGGACGGCTCAGATCCACAATGCTTCGCGGGCAGGGTATGTTTTGTTGGTCCTCCAAACCTAAAGAAACGCCCACTCACTAAGACCCAGGCTTTGGGCTCCCAAGGAGGGGCCTGGTCTCCCCGCACTGGTCCCAGGGAGCAAAGGCATCCACACTCCGACCTCCTGGGGCTGGTTATCTAGGCCTTGTTCCCTTTAGGAATGTATATTTGACACCCATGAGCTGATGGAGCAAGGAGGGGGTTGGGCAATTTCTCCCAGATCACAGACTGCATTTTCTACCCGTGAAGTCAATGGCAACGGCTGGGGGTCATCATGGAAGTCGATTTTTTTTCCCCCCTAAATAATATCGGCTACTGACAGTGGGAACAAGTAAAGACTTGATGGACCGAAGATCCGGTTTTATGTGGAAAATCCTGTCTTTCCCTCAGTTGGCGAAGTCGCTTCCCTTCCCTAAGACAGACAGCAGCGACTGCGCCACTTTTAAGGCTAGAAGAGACAAATCAAAACCATCTTTTCCCCAGGAGTTTAATACTATCTCAGAACCAAGCAAAACACACCAGGAATGTTTTCTCAAGGGCAAAGCCAGGACCAGGATGAGGCAGTCATCTCTGCTCCCTCTGCCCTGCCTGTGTCTGGCAGGGGGCAGCAGGCCCCGCACAAGCAGGTAAGGTCAGCTTTTTAGAAGACTCCAGAGACCACTCCCACCCCTACAGCAAAAGGTGACTTTGATGGGTACACCCCACAGTGGCCCTCAAATGAGGGCACCCCTTCTACTTGAATGTATTTTCCTGTTAAAGGGCTAGAGAACCAGCAGCAAATGTTGAATAACTGTGAGGTCCTCCTGATACCCCCTCTGCCTTCAACCTCCACATAAACCAGTGGCTGCAGGTCTTTAAAAACTCTCTTTCCGTCCCCGTCTCCTTTTTACAACTGCTTCTCCCAGACAGCACATACTAGTACTCGAGCCAAACCCAGCCTCCTCACGCCTGGCTGAGCGCACAGCCCTCGGGTGGAAGAAATGCGGCAGGCAAATATATTCTAAAAGGGCAGGGTTCCTGGGGCACCTTAGGTTTTTGAGGTGATGATACCACAGCTACGGAAAATTCCCCTTCAGTCAGGGTGCTTTTGTTCACCACAAATCCAAACTGTTCTCTGAACCTACCTTATGCTTAGCATGCTGGCGAGGGGGGCTGCCTAAATCCCCAGCGTGCGGTGAGATCTGCTCCCGAAGGAGGTGTGTGTGCCAACTGGCAGCCCCGTGGTGATCTGCAACAATTTCATGAACAACCTGGAAACCGGTGTATGAGCGGAGCCCCGGGCAGAAGCGAGAACAGAGGTGGTGTCATGGTCAAGTCGGCGCTCACCGCCACCGCACTTGTCCCGCCCCCCACCAGTGTGTTCCCCAAGAAGACCTGCGGTGGGGGGAGGGAGGACCCAGCCCTGCTCCCCCAGCACCTGGGCCCCGGGCCAGGCCCATCGGGGGTCCTTCACAAACCACTCTCAGACTTGTAGGAAGGGAAGTCGGTCAATTGACTAAGATGAGTCCCTCTGTTCCTAACTCTTAACAGGATGACACGGATCAATTCAAACCTTCCCCAAAGCCCTACAAAGCCCCAGGAGTGCCTCGATGTGATAGAAATTTGGAAATTCTCCTAAGAATCAGGGTGTCTGTACCCCAGGCTCGCAGGCGATCACGTTACTTAAATACTACAACGATCTGGGATCCCTGAAGAATGAAATTATTCTTTCCTTTTCCTTTGGGGTGAGCCATGTTTGAGGGTGGGGGCGAAATAAAGTACGTTCGCCTGTCGGCAGGCTCAAGAGCTGAGAAACATTAGCTGTCATGAACCACAATCAAATCAGGTTTGAAATATTTAGCAGTGGCTTGGAAAATGCGGTGGTGCAGCTCTGACAGGCGAGATGTGCACAGACACCCACTTTCCATTATAATGGAAATATCAGGCCTGTTCTGAATATGTATAACCCAGAAAAATGTATTGATTTTTCATTCGGCATTAAAAAAAATGAAATAGCCTGCAGCTGTCAAAAGCCTTTTGTTAAAAGCTCATCTTTCCTGGAATGAGGTTTACCAGAAACAAGTTTTAATTGTATACAGGACCTCTTCTTTGAAAAACAAAATAACCAATCTGCCTACTTTGAAGATAGGGTTAAAGCTTTTCCGTTCTCCATTTTCAACCTAATTAACCAAGGACAACCACAGAAGTGAGCGAAGAAGGCCTACAACAGTAGGACCATCGGGAGCACCACGGGAGGTGGCGGCCGCTGGCGCCGGGGCCTCAGGGTGGGTAGCACGTGGGACTCTAGGATGTTCCTGTAAGTCATGGGCAGGGGCTTCGGTCTGTAGCTATAGATTCAGCAGAGGAGATTGTGGCCAGTGTGCCGTCCTTTTGAAATGGTGGTTGGTGCAACTGGAAAACAAGGGCAGAACGTGTGCCCAATCCTGTGGGCCTTGAGTTATCCACAGGAAACCTCTCAGAGCTGTACTTCTTCTACGGAATACACATGCTTTATTTTGCAAATACAGGTCAAATCAAATGCTACCCTATAAAAAATGACTGTTAAGGTTGAGACGACTTGCTTCTAATAAGATCTGGTGTGTTAAAATTCTGCTACGACAGAAACTTGTAGTGGGATATGAGCTGCAATGCTGATGGACAGGCAACCCTGCTGCTCCCAGCTCTTCAACCCTCGTCTCATCTTCCCTCTCCAAGCCAGGGAGGAAGAAGAAGATGGTAGGATGCTTGTGACCAACTATGTGACCGACTATGTTCTCCCTCCAAGACATTTTGGTAAGCATGATCTCACTGAATGGTGACCATGGGGCCGACCAGTGGGAGACTCTCCATGTGCCCTGGGCTTCTTCCCAACTGTACAGTAACCCCCAGATCCAGGATGTGATAATCCACTCTGCGACATCCCCAAACACATTTTCTCAAACATTCCCTCCAGGGTTTTATTCCAATGGGGTCTCTTGCCAGCCCTGGCCATGTGGCTGGAGACTGCGTAAGACATAGTTTCAAGCAATTAGGTTTTCTGGTTGACGATACGCAGTCCCAGAAATTGTCCCTTAAATGAAGGTGGGCTGACTTGCCACAAATGTGTAGCGTTCTCTTAACACACCTTATCCTTTGCATCTTGGTGAAGGTGACTATATGTTTTCATGCTGACACATGTAGCAGGAAACTTAAACTCTCCCCCCAAAAGCTCCTTGTGCGTAATCACCTGAATATTACTTTTAATTGCAGGCAAAACTGGTCCATTCTACTTTCTACATCTTAACAGGGTAGAAATGCCAAATCACAAGACGAAGGGTCCGGGAATCTGACCTGACACTGGCCAGGGGAACATTCTGAAATCCAGCTATCCCAGTCCATGTAGGAAACCTTAAGAAGCAAAGGATGAGGGCTGGGAGGGGCGGGGGGGCGTGAAGCAGGCAGGGGCTCCAAGGCTTCAAGTCTGGAGCACTCATTTAATTCATTATAAGTGTAATATTCTCCCACCTTCTAGGGATAAGACACCATCTCTTTCCCAACAAACATAAGGACACACAGAGACAACAGGCAAGCTGCCCTCCCCTCCCCCCGCGATCCTGCTTGCCTAGGCCTCTCTCTCCGAAGTCCCTCTCTTGCTTGGGATCTAGCGGACAGAGCAAGGGGGAGGCAGAGGGAGGCCTCCCCTCCAGATGGGCCCTGGTCGTCGGCTCTGTTCATCTTCTTACCAACCTAAGCTCTGTGCCAGGCCAGGCCAGCCAGCCGAGGCCCCTTCTCTATCAGCTGCAGAGAACAGCCCAGGGGGTCTGGCCCGGGGCCGGGGTGGATAATTTTCCCACCCTGGTCACTTTTCAAAAAATTATGTGGCCAAGGTGCTAACTAGTTGTTTTAAACAAAACTGCCTTGTCGAAGGTGATGTTTCTACATGTGGATTTCAGTCCTCTGAGAGAAAAGGGGACGGGAGCAGGAGAGGAAGTGGAGGTCGCGGTTGGCTGGAGACACAGTCTCGTCCTCCAGGATGAGCTCTCCTGCACGCGGATCCTTTAAGGGATCATTTTACCACAAGACGTCTTCTGACCACGAGGTGTTCATTTACCAAATACACCTGGGGCCACAGTGCCTGGCATTTCTGAATGCCAGCCTGAAAAGGTGACTGGAGAGCCTGAAAGGTGGTGGAGGCCTGCCAGCCCTCGGAGAGGGCCTTCGGGAAAAGCTCTGCGGGAAAACCCAGAGCTGAAGGGCCTCGGCCTCCTCGCTGCCTCCACCCTGACCTTGTTTCCTGGCCCCCACCCCGGTGACCCTGCCTTTTGGCACCAGACTTCGAGAATCAACACGCCTAAGGCAACTCCGGGTATTATTAAAATGAATAATTGGAGAATAGAGACCATTTATGCTTTTGTATATTTGAAGATCGTGCCACTGTTTATAGAAACAAGAAAAATGGGGCTCATGTGGCAGGAGGGAGCCTGGGAAGGCCAGGCGTGCTGCAGCCTGCGTTCGCAGCCCCTCCTGGGTGAGGCAAGGTCTGCCCCAACCAGAACATGAGCCTGGGGCAGGGGTAGGGGTGGGGGATGGGGGGTGGGGGGTGGTGTGCGGGGGACAGGGAGGGGGCTGGCGGCGGCGGGGGGGGGGGGGGGGGGGGGGGGGGGGGGGGGGGGGGGGGGGGGGGGGGGGGGGGGGGGGGGGGGGGGGGGGGGGGGGGGGGGGGGGGGGGGGGGGGGGGGGGGGGGAGTCTCTCCCTTTGCTTTGTGCTTAGCTTCACCTCTGCCTTGAGCATTGACGAGAGGGAGCATCTTACGGGTTGATCCAAAGTGGCCACGGCCTATGGAGGCCTCCCGGAGAAAACGTCCCCTGCTGGGGCTGCCCTCCCAAGTGAGCAGCACGGAACGCCGCAGCTCCCAGTGCAAACTGCTGCCATTGGGCAGGGAGGATGGGTCCTGCCATCTCTCTCCTGGGCAAGGCCACTTGGTCCATCTGAACTGTCTGTCAAAACCCCGCTAAAATTAAGGGGGTGGGTGGGGGTCGGGGAGGAGAGAAAGAGAGGAACCGCCTAGAGCCAGGATCGCAACAAGTTCCATTTATCTGTGTTCTCAGCAAAAGCACCTGGGCTGCCCCCTGCAGAAACGCAGAAAGGATGAAAGCAAATGTGCAGTGACAAAGCACAGGGAACTAAATATGTCCGCGGACTCGCCTGGTGGCTGTTCACAGGCAGAGCTGGTGCTCGCTCGCTCTTTTTTTTTTAAATAACTGAAAGTTGTGAGTTCCAGTGTGTAAAACACACCCCTAGCCCTGAGACGGCTGTCGGAATCCACCCCAAACCAGAAACCCAGCTCTGTCCCAGAACGTGGAAGGAACCTGGATTCAGCACGGATTAGCTCCCTTGGATTTCCACAGGGCCACGACTGCGGCTCTGCTTTCACACATGAAATGGAAAAAGGCAAATTCCCTGAGCATGTTTGTAGCGGAGCGTGATGTGATTGTGTTGTCATTTATGGGAAATAATCGCAGACCCATCTCTCCCCGTCCACCCCCCCCCATTTTCCAGTCCAAATAACCATGAAAAATTACACTTCAATGTCAGGGCGACGACAAAGGAGGCGCGCTCTCTGGGAGCTCGGTGGATTTGCAGGGGTTTTTCCTTTCTTTGGACAAAAACTACCTTCAATTGTACTTCATTTAAAACGTGATCTAACAAATGCATTTTGACAAGTTCCTTTCTCTTTTGCTCCTTTCTTTCAAACAGTATTTTGCACAGTTTAACCTCACACCAAAGTGGAATGTTCTGGAAAGAAGAGGCATGCAAAATAGAAGGCCCCTGAAACCAAGAAGGGTGTTTTATTTCCCTCTCTGGTAAAAACAAAGTAGTGGAGGAAAATAACGATTCTAACTCAGTATGCTGCTGAGAACGCACGGACGAGGGGAAGAAGTCAGTCACAGGGCCCTAACAACAGACTCTCTGATGGACAAAGGTGAGAAAAGTCAAGGTTAGTAGACAGAAGGCCTTGATGGAGGAAGAAAGGGCTTCATATGCTTGCTTACTACAACAGACCATTCCATGGCTTTGGAAGCACAGACTAAGGTACCTGGGAGTACGGTCAGAATTGGGGGCTCATACCCACACGGGATGAGAAAGGGAAGCCTCTTGGTGGGGTCCCACTTCCCTACTATTCTCCCTCCTCCACAGAAAAGGACATCTTTCACCCAAACAGATCTGCCTGAAAGCTTTTAAATGTTCCAGGTGTGAGGCCTAAGCAGTCCCTACAATCATCTGTCTTTCAGTAACACTCCGCTTGAAATAAACACTGCCAGGCTTCCCTGGTTGGAGGGGAGAAGACAGGACAGATAAACACACATGAGTGATAGAAAGAGTGTAAATAAAAAAAAATTACAGTTTCCATTAAAAAGGTATCGTCCTTCTGGGTTGAAACAGACTTGGCGTGTCAGGAAGAGAGCTTATGCTTAATGCAAAAAAAAAGAAATCCCATTTATTTTTAATTTGAAAATGTTGGAAACACATGGGTGAAAAGAGTCGAGGAAAGCCTGTAAGTGTACTTAAGCATCTATATACAAATGAAGGTGTTTGGGAAATGAGCAGGATGTACCAGAAGTGATATTAGATGGTGGTGATTAGAACCTAATGGGTCTAAGTGAGACCTTGCAGGATGGCTCTTGTAACGGGACCGTCCAACGCTGATGGATGCAATCTATATGGGAATGACAGCATGGGGACAAAAGGTGGAGGGGAGGTTGGACAACCCAAGCCCTTTACAACATCGGGGAGACAGGAGGTGACGATGCCCAAGGGAATGATGGACTGTGTGGGCCGAGGATATGCAAAAAAGCAAGTTGAAAGAGAAACAGGTGAGCATTTGGTTGCTGACTATCAAAACAAACAGCACCCAACCCAGAAAAATAGAGCCAGAGACTCCAGAAGTCAAAGTCACAGGCTGGCACAAACGAGGGGCTGGAATTCCCAGCCTGTTTGTGGCCTGTCTTATGCCCACAGTGTCCGAAGGGTCTGGAGCCCAGTAAGAAATCAGCTTGTGCCTGGGAAGCGCAGGGTGCATGCCGAAATCCGGGACTACTCCCACCAGTGGACAGCAGCACTGACGGCCTGCCCGGCAGCGAGGCTCATTCTGCACGCTCACCGTGTGCAGTGGACAGTTTGGGCAACAGCGGACCCAGAAAAGCACCAGCTAAACCTGTTCTCTGGCCAGACCCGCGCAGGCAAGAAGATCGAGGACCGCCGCAGATGTAATGGCACCGGGAATTGCAGACACCCACGCTAGAGATACACATGAACCCTGGAGACGGCCCAGAACGGGGTCTGACACCTCCACGCGTGCGGGCCTACCGCGCGTTCACTGCCTGGCGCAAGTGGAGAAGAGCCCGCCTCCACCAGAAGCATTAGGGTCACACCGGAGATATTTAAGGACGCGTCTACATGGGGAAAGTAAAAACCTGGGCCATTCTCCAAAACCACCAAGCCCCCCAGCACACTTCAGCCTGAAAACCCAGGCGGCAGCAGCAGCGGCGTGTTTCAGCTGACATTTCCTAGGAAATTGCAAAGAAAGTGAAGCAGGAAGCCGAGGGACTGAGAAAATCCAAAGGTTTATGTTCCAGGGCTTTCCTGCATCCACATGAGGAAAAGCAGATGGGGCTGCGACGTTGCTGTCATTTTTAACATGCACCTTGTACAGCTCTTTGGTGCCCAAAGGGAAAAAAAAAATTCTTGGATCTTCTTCCTCCCTTTGAGAAACTTCCAAAGTTATGCCAGTGGTCAAATACAAAGCCTCTAGATTTTAAAAATTTGGATCCCGTTCCATGAAATGTTCTTTTTCTGGGGTGTGACAAAAGACCACCACCAGCAGCACACCTGCCCTTTCACCATGATTTTCGCTAAAGTGACCCGTCTCCACATCTCCCACAGCTACTAACTGTATTTTACGCTCAGCCTCAGGCCTGGGTGCCACCCGCTGTGCCTTTCCTCTCGTGAGAGCTTTCTTCCACCTAAGCACAGGCTAGAATCCCCGGAAAGGGAATGCGGTCCTTCACAGGTCCCCAAAGTGACACTGTAATGCATCTTAAGGCACAAAAACAAAATTGCAACCATCAAGGCGAACAACTCAAAAAAGGACTTAAATTCTAGACTCTTACCCACACTCTTCCATGGAAGGTACATTTGACAACAACTAACACACAAAACCAAAGGGAAAGAAAATGTTGTCAAGACATGAGAAGGTCACCGAAGATCTGGGCAGAAAGTGCAAATTCGGCGACAAAGAGTGGGACAGTCAGGAGTAAGGGAATCTGTGGCAATTGACAGCACACGCTCCTAACTTTCCAGAAGTAACTGTGGGCGTTTACGCTCTCCTGTGCGCACGCTGCACCAGGAGAAAGGACCAGGAGCTCCCGGCAGGGAATGCCTTAAGTCAGGTTGCTCCCTAAACTTCTGAAAGCGAACAACTCTTCCCACGGGAATACAGATCCTGGCGTAGAAAGAGAAAATGGAAATGAAGCCTGCAACAAGTCAGCGGTTTTGTTTCACTCTGTGAGGCGAACATTTATGGCAAGGAAGGGAATAAAGCAAGCCAATGGTGTGAGTGAAAAGCAGACAAAATGCAAAGCCGTCTTGAAGATGAGATCGTCCAATGATTAGGAAGAAACAAGTGGATGATTTCTCACTTCCCCAGCAACGATTTTAAATATCAAAAGGAGGAAGAGGAGGTGGACTAGGAAGACTTAGTAACCAACAAGCAACTTTCCAAAAAAAACCACCGTATCTTTAAATTCAATATAAACAATGGCAGGGGAAAAAAAGGTCAATTTCTGTGTGAAAAGTCTACGAATTGACCCAATTCCTGGAAGATGCTGGTGACAAGCTGGATGAAGAGAAAACCGGGCTTTTAAGAGAAAGGCACGAGTAAACAGATTTAAGAGGAAGAGCTACTGGCTGTTTCCAGAAATGTGGACATCACAGGGATCTGCCTTTGTTTGGAGGGGTTTGGGGGAGCTAATGGAAAGCGCCTCCATTTTCCAGACCGGGAGACCGGGGCATGGAGCGGGGGTGGGGCTCAAAGCCCACGGGGTCAGGAAATTCAAAGGAGGACGAAGGGAACAGGTGGTCAGAGGAGCAAAGGAAGAAGCAAAGGCCCATAGACGAGCTGGAAGGCTGAGGCAGATGGATTCCGAGAGTGGTACCACAGCCGTTCAAAGCAGCAGCTAGCTGTTCTTTACATTCTGAGACAAAAGGTGTAATATTAAGGATAAAAATGGGTTTGCCAAGACCAAAAGCCAGGGGGTATAGCTCAGTGGTAGAGCATTTGACTGCAAGACCAAAAGCCATCCCCTAAGAACTGGATATCCTTGTATTTAGGCAAAGAGTAGCCTGTTAACTTCCCGCCCTGTGGCAACGTGGTATCCAGAATAAAACCATCACGTTTAAAGACAAAACAAACCAAGGCCGCCTGGGTGGCTCAGTGGGTTAAGCCTCTGCCTTCGGCTCAGGTCATGATCTCAGGGTCCTGGGATCGAGTCCTGCATCGAGCTCTCTACTCAGCACGGAGCCTGCTTCCCTCTCTCTCTCTGCCTGCCTCTCTGCCTACTTGTGATCTCTGTCAAATAAATAAATAAAATCTTAAAAAATTTTTTGAAAAAAAAAAAAAAAAAAAAAAAAAAAGACGGAACAAGCCATAGTTCTCTCCCCCTCCCCCACCAACTCGCTCTTTTATACTTTCTCTCTGTCCCTGTCTCTCTCGTTCCTGCTTTGTCCCTCTCTCCACCCTTCATGCTCTTCCTGGAAGGGGGCTGTCCCAGAACTACTGCTCCCAAACGGCTCAGGGCAGAGCCTGTCAGAGACCCTCTGGACCCAGGGTGAGGTCCAAGGGGCTGGTGCGGCCCCCAATCCCTGCTGCGGAGAACTAGCTGAAGCCAAGTAATTGCTTTTTCCCCTTCCACTAATAAGCTTTTCAGCAGAGGAAGAATTCAGCTTCCTGTAGTCAACAGACCCTTTTTCCCTGCCTCTCCTCGCTCCAAATAATCTAAAGTGACTGCAATTTCAGTCCTGGCTGTCTAGCATTCAGCTGCACCGGCCGAGGTCAGAGGGTGTCAAGTGAGGGCTCTCCATTTCTTTTCGACTCTGCCTTTGCGCCACCCGTGCGTCTTTGTAACTGAGGCAACGTGCCTCCCCAGCCCAGCCATTCTGTGTGTCACCAGCCCACAGCACACACTGACTTCAGTCAGGATTCCAGGAAATGTTTTTAAGGCTTAGAAAACACTGGGGGAGAGGAAAACAAAACAAAACAAATCTCCTTGCTGTATACAACTGATTAGTAATGACCAACTTCAGATGCGCGGGTGACCTGAGCCTTTCGTTTCCTGGTCTGGAGCAAATGCATCGCTCTACGACATTTCTGTGTGTGTGGTGGTTAAACCATGTGGCTGGTTGTGTGGTTTTCGGTTTAGCTGAATGCAAATTACTTTGGTTGCTGAATTTGCTTCTTACGACGTTGCAACACACTCATGGCGCTGGTATCTTCGAGACGGGCTTCGTGTCTATGGGCCTAGCTGCAAGGGGGGCTGCTTGGGGAAAAGTGCCCCATCCCCTCCACTGCCTCCTTTCCCAGATGAATGAAATGGGGTTTCAATTAAGAAGGGCAGCACGAGCGCCTCCCCCTCCTCTGTCTTCATGGAGATCTAAGGGGGAGCACAGAGTGGCAGGCAAACAAACAAATGGACAAAGGGAGATAGATTGCGTGAGAGGAAGAACAGGTGTGTGTAGGGACACAGGGAGGCCCTGCAGGTGCCCGTCCCACGGGGAGTGTGAACAGAGGGTCAGATCCAAGTGCACGAGGCCTGTTATTGGAAGAGCAGCTCCAAGCAGGGGAAACAGAGGCAGGTCTGCAAAGAGGGTGCTCACTGGGCCTGCAGCCAATGCCCGTGAGGTTCTGGAAGGGAAGGAGAGAAGGGGAGATGCATCCAGGGCAGACGTGAACACCTGCACACACCCCCCCACCGCCACCACACACCCAGAGGAGGTGGACGCTTACTCCTGGCTGCAGCCAGGCCTGTGATGGGAATTTATTTCCCTCAATTATGTGCTCTTGTCCCCAGTCTCAGTTCATCAGCACAGTGCAGCCGAGTCAATGAAAGGCTCCATAATGAAGTAATCACATGCACGGGGATGGCCCCACACCTGCCCGCTGGGCCCTGAATCAGGCTGACATCAGCTCTCCAGTCCCCCCAACCCCATGTGCTCCCATGCTCCTTGTCAGGTCACCCCCATCCTGCCCCAGGAGGCTCCGGCCCGGCTGCCATTTTCTTGACCCCATCACAAATGCCCTGATTGCAAAGAGAAGAGGAAGGGACTAGCAAAGGGGGACTGATGAGTACAAAAGGTTTCATACTTCCCTTTTCTCCTACCTGGGAAATCCTTTACTGCAAAGAGCCTGGTCCTAAAAAGCCAGTACCATGTGCCCAGAAAGACTCTTATTTGCTCAAGTCATTAGTATCTAATGACAATAGTAACAGGGGACTACAACTGTCACACAGCTGAAATAGATACCATCATTACTCCCATTTCACAGGGGAAGAAACTGAGGCTCACGGAGGTTAGATTAGCAGCAAAGGTCATACAGTTCAGAGGTAACGGACTGAAGCGAAGGCCCACGCTCTTCATGACGACCTTGAGAGCTGCTGCGGGGCCTTCCCAAGAGAACTTAAACTTCTGCTCATGCTCATGCTATGTCCATCCATCCACCCACCCACCCACCCACCGCATGTTCATGGACCACCTCTTCTAGGCACTGACAACACAGCTGGGAACAAGACAGGAAGACTCCCTGCTCTCGAAGGCAAGGGGTAGAAAAGAGGGTGGGGGAGTAAGACAGACAAGAAGCTGCCCAACAAACCAAGTCAGATGCTGATGAGGGACGACAAAAAAGTAGGAACACGGGACAAAAGCAATCCCAGGGGTCACTTCCTACTGGCAGCTCAGAAAGGGCGACATCTGAACACAGACCTGAAGGACACAAGGGTGCCAGCCACAAGGGCCATCCACGCAGAGAGGAACCGCAGGTGCGAAGGCCCAAAGTGGGAGCAGAGAGGGAGAGGAGGACCAGGAGAGGAGTCAGACAGGTCACGGGGGTCACTTCCTGTAGGCCTTGTTGGCCGTGGTCAGGCTAGAGGCACCACCAACACGCAAGGGACTTCTGCGAAAACGAGAACAAGGGGCTCCTCTTCAGCGTCCCCTCCTCTGGGCAGACGCGGCCCCAGACTCCCCACCCTGCTTGGTAAGTAGAACCGGGGATGGATTCCTCCCCTTAGCAGAGAGCTGCATGGGCGAGATCCTGCCCAGCTTCACACGGCCACACTGGAAGGGCCTTCCAGTCCACAGGCTAAAGGTATTTCCCCAAATGCATGTATGTGCAATATACACAATCTCCATGAGCCTTTCCCTTTCCTGGGGGGTGGGGGGGAGTGGGCAGGAGCTGACCGTGAGTGGAACAAATGCTAAGAGGGGACGCGGGCGCCAGACTACCCTCTGCCACGGGCCACACCGCGGCAGGTAGGCAGTGTGGACATCCAGGCACCAAAGCACGTTCCTGAGAAGCTGAGGAGTCAGCACCAGGACTGGGCCGACAGCCTTGAGGCTCCTGAGAGCTGTAGCTCCAAGCCAAGAAGGCCGACCATTCCAGCACGTCCCTTCTCTGAAACTGGACTGCCCTTTCACATACATGAATTTCAACGCACTTTGCAAACTTAATAATCCTACAGAGCTACGTGACCCCGGCAGAGCTTTTCAATGCCGGCCCTTCCTGGCACAAGATCAATGTGGAGCGTGGGGGAAGAGGGCTCTACTTTTCTTAAATGGGCCGCTGTGGGAAAAATGTCTGCTCCACTCGCCACAATGTAAGAGGTGTCTCCCCCTAGTGACACACACACGCACACGCACACGCACACGCACGCACCCAGCAGCAGCACACCCTCCTCTGCTGTTTTGGGGCTGGATGGGCAGCGAGGTCAAGGTTGACAGGCATCACCTATCTCCTCCGGCTGCACGTGGCCATGATCCTCAAACCAGCCATCTCTAGGCACACTGGGACCTCCAAGACAGAAAAGTTGGAAAGCCCTCAAGTGTTCTGGGTGCTGCTGTTAAACATGTTGAACCCGGAGCACCTATGGGGCAGCTGGTCTGTGCGCTGTTTCTCCGGCCCGAAGACCAGAGGGGCTGGATCTTAGCCAGAAGGGAGAGAGGGAGAGGCCCCCAGAAAATACAAGAAGTTGGGATAGGAAAGGATGGGGGGGTGGAACCAGCCAGAGGAGCCCCTTCTGGGCTTGCTGGGGATCCACAGGGGCAGCCAGGACTGCCCAGGAAGCCGAGGCCAAAAGCCAGAGAGGAACAAGAAGGCACCAAGTGGGGGAGTGGAGGTGTTGCGCGAGGAGACAAAATCCACAAAACCGGGTGCCGCGTGGAACACGATGCCTCGTGGGCCAGACCCATCGCAGCTTAAGGCGCACATTAATTTGGGTTTCTGCAGCGACCAGAAGCCTGAGAAGCCATAGCCCCTTCTCCAGTTCATTCCATTCCAGTCGTCAGGAGAACTGTTTTGGGGAAGGGGCCAGAACAATCACTGCAGCCTTAACTTGGTTGCTGCTGCCTTTTACAGTCCGCTTCCCGGAACAAACGGCCCGAGGCTTCATCCATCACCAAAAAAGGCAACTGTGAAAACACTCCTGCCCAGCCCCTTCCCTCACACCAGAAGTTACCCTCCCCTCCACTGGTTGGGGGGGGGGCGGTTCGGGGAGCCAGATGGGGGGGGGAGTCGAGGGGGAGAGGGAGGAGGCTCGGGCCAGTACTAATGGCTCTTGCGGATGCTGTGTGGTGTGGGGGCCGTTCCCAGCTATGAGCAGTTAGGAACTTCCCAAATCATTAACCTTTCTGGGAGTGCATTGTACTGGGAGGTGCTCCCTCTGCAGCCTATTCAGGAGCCCTATTGATCTGCCGCACACTCGGTGCCTTCAAAGTTGTTTATGATCAATATGCAAATTGCCCATGGCATTGATCTAGTATTAATTTTCAATTAGGGAATCCACAAGGGGTCTCTGAGGGTCAATACCTAACAATGCGAAGGAAACTCTGCTGAGGAGTATCGGGCCTGATGCTGATAAAAGCTTCCCTAAGCCTCCTTCTCAATAGTTCCAGGCCCTCCGGGCTGTCACCTTCACTTTGGCTCATCTAGTTCCCTCCTAAGTCAGACCCCTTCGGTCAGCAGCCTCCCAGGGCTGGACTGGGGCCCCTGTCCTGAACTCCTCCCCCGCCCCCCCCACCCCACCCCACCCACCGCCCGGTGCCACAGGGACACTCCCTGGCCTGCCAGTGCCTTCCCCTCACCCGGCCTCTTGATCGGATGCCCCAGGACATGTCTCCACATCTCCCCATGCCACACCCAGCCCCGGGACCACTCTCTCCCCCAGCTCCCCAACCACACATACCTTTTTCCTCCCTCTCTCCCTCTCCCTCGTTTCTGCTTAGTCACAGAACGTCACCTTGGCACGCTGCCACGGCTGGAGCTGGCGAGCTGCACGGTCCCCAGCAATCTCAGGCAGTCAGGCCGAGCCGCCAGGCTGCCAGGTTATGCTTGGCAAACAACCCACTGATGTCATTTCAAAAAAACCAGCAGGGGGAAGGAAAAAGGCACAGCTTCAAATCATCTGTTTCTCCTTCTTTCTTTCTTCTAACAAAATGTTTCTTCCTAAATGAAACATGGGGCAGGGGGCTGAAGGGATATTAATGACTTTACCACTCGTTCACAGTTCCCAGAAGAGGCTTCGGCCCGCCCTCCAGGAGTGCACAGGGCAGTGCGTGTGAGTCAAGGATGGGGGTGTCCCTGGGGAGAGCATGCCCAGCTGGGACTGGAGTGACCCGGGGACTCAGTCATTCCATTACGGCCCCTAACAGCCCCTGAGAGACATGCGTGGGAAAGCTGGGCGGGCAGGACTTGGAAAAGTGTCCCGCTCCCCGCTCCCCTCCCAGCAGGTGTGGGGGGACGAGCAGGGCACAGCTGCGCTCCCGCCTGGGGCCCAGCGAGGACTTTGTTTGCCTTCTCTGTCTGCCAGGGGCTCTGAGTGCTCCATGTTTTCTGCACATTCTCCAGTTGGAATAAACCCTCCAGAGTTTCAGGCTCTGTCATACCCCCATGAAACTGCCTGAACACCCAACCCCAGGCCCGACGGGTGAGTGCCTGCCCACTTTCGGCAATGCCACTCACCGTGCAAAGGGTGCGTTAGCTAGCCAGGCTAATTGGTTTATGGATAACATTAATTACCATGTTGCTCATTAATGGATGAAATCTTTATTGGTGCCATTGATCAGCAGACTTGTTAGCTGGCCTCCTAACCAATGGCGGATATAACAAGCTCTCTTATTGGCATATCAATTAATGCAATCAATTCCTGGCCAGAGGCTGCCATTCGCCTCCCTGGTTGTTCAGGGGTAGGAGACAGAGCCATGTCAAGCATGCCTTTCCTTAGAGTTCCCACTTCTCAACTGACTTCCACGTGGTTCCTCAGCCACTTAGGGCTCCCCCATCCAAAAAAAAAAAAAAAATCACACCTACCCTTCCATGTGAAAAACCACCTTTCCATCTTCCACGAGTGACAAAATTGCTACTCTGTCAGGATATATAAGCTAGAAAGAAAATGGGAAGGACCTGGGACTGCTAAACAGGAGGGCTGGAGGAATCTGGAGATGTTTCTAGATTAGATACTAATGGAAATTATTTAGTCCCCAGACCAGCCTCTAGACAATGATCACATAAGCTTGAAAACACAAACCATAGGCATCAACCCTCTGCCCACCCAGGGGAGCCTTCCCAGACCTCCCAACCTCCTGCACACACAATCACATCTGCTGACCGCACCTGATGGCACCCATCTCACTCAGAGCCTCCGACTGACGGATCCTGAAGGAAAACTTCACCCGCCCACCTCGAATCCCAAGCTTCGGTACCAAAAAGGACTTTTCCCATCAGGGACCACCACATGCCCGGTAAATCTGTGCACACAGGGGCACTCTAATGTTTGTTGAAATGCACACAATAAATCTCTTCAATAGCACTTATATCCCTATAAAGTCACAGCTGGGAAAAAACTTCTCTAGGCAGCAACACATCTTTAGTTAAGTTGTTTTAGAAAAGGCTCAGGGTCTGGGTGTGGGTGGATTCCAGGCCCAGGGATTTACAGCTAGACTTTACTGAGGACCAGCGAACACCAGGGCATTAGCACTACAGCAAAGGGCATGAGCCGACAGACCATGGCTTTGGGAAGGTAAGTGGGGAACGCCTGACCCCCCAAGGTGGGCTTTAAAAGGATCACCTGCAGTTTGCCCCCAAAGGGAGAAGCTTGAAATACTATTCTAGATTTGTTTCTAAAAGCCAAAAATAAATTGCATGTAAAAAGGGAAGAAAATGACTACTCTACTCGGCGGTGCCAATGCTATTAATAAACTCTGCAAGCACAAACATTTAATTCAAGGCGAGAGGGTAGAAGAAGCAAGAATTGGTAAAAAGCAGACAGGGTGGGAAAGCAAGCTGCCTTGGGTAGAGCGGTGACAGAGAGCGCGGGAGGGTGGCCGAGGCCACAGCTCAGGGACATCATCCTTAGCATTTGGAAGCACAGCTCAAGGTTTCTAGGATAAAGAGTAGAAATACTTCCTCTGATTTATAAATAGAAAGTGACCTCTTTCCCCATGGACCATCAGTACCTTCCATATTCACAGGGCAGAGGCAAGTCCTGAACAGACCGAGGCAGGGGCCACAGGGAGATGCTCTAGCCAGGGGTCACCTTCTCCTGGTGCAGACTGACAGACAGCAGAGAGGGGAGGGGAAAGAGGCCTCAGAGAGGAGACCAACACCTCCTTAACCTGCAAAGTCCTTCTCCATGGAGCAGAAGGCTGCACCATCTGTGCCATGGTCACCCGACACAGGTGACAGGGAGACACCCAGATGAGGGGTCCGTGGCCAACCACTCAACACCACAGTGATTCTTGCCGTAAGAGCAGCCCTGGGGTCTTCCAATGCCAGGAGTCTCTGGGCGCCTCTAAGGCGGAGCTTGTAGAGTGCGAAGGTCTCTGAACAGCTCGCTGGGGACCCCCGGGATGCTTGCAGGAGTTCTGCAAAGTCTGGCCCAATTTTAAATTGTTTATTGAATTACTGGCTCTTACTAAATGTTGTGATAAGAAAACTTACTCAAATATGGTGTTTGCCAAAATGTAACACACTGGAGGACAGGCCATGAACTCTGGCCAAGCTAGAGTTTGTGCGGACCTCAGGGTAACACGTCTGCCCTCCCTACTTAATCGGAGAGTCTTCTGAGGTGGCAAGACACGATGCTTAAAAAAAAAACAAAAACAAACAAACAAAAAAACAGTTAATGTTTGGAACTACTTCCCCATGAGCAAGGATCTGCACAAAAATGAAACCAAAATGAACGCCATGAACAAAACAGAAGCTTAGTTGATCCTATTAAACTATACCTTCCATAATGCTTAATTTTGATCAAAATGTTGATCACCTTCTGCTTTATTTCCATTTTATAAAGCTTTCCTAGAAACGTTATTTATACACTGGGTGAAAATCAGATTTCCTTGTGTAGAGAAAAGAGCTCTACTTAATGAAAGTTTACAAAGCACTGTTTTGCCTCTAGATTCAACTCAGTGTACTCTTCAGGGAGCCTCTCTTCGAAGCGACATGGATCATTTGTTCATTTATTTAGAACAGTGATAATTTAAAGTTTTGAGAAAGAATGTAAAAACTCACAGTCTTAGGCTGACAAAGCTCGCTCACACACACCCCTCACTCACGCTCAACACTATGCGGGTGCATCAGAGAGCATGTGCCCAAATGGAGAGAGGTATGAATGCCATGGGATGATGAAAGCGGACTTCCAAGTTATGCTGCGTATTTGCTTTACAGTCAAAAGTCAAGAGGGAACATGATCTCTTCGTGATCTACAATGGAAGCAAAACTCAAGTCCCCTTAAGAAAGAGTTGCCCGATTGCTCTGTAAAGGTGGGCGCGGAAAACGGCAGTTGTCCTCGTCTTTATACTCTAACGACACAGAAACCCTCCATGGTTGTCTTCTCTCCCAAAGACAGGAGCTTAGAAGTTCTCTCTCCAAGACAGAAAAGAGGGGTTGTCTAGTTTGTTCACTGATTTATTCACCAAGTCATTAAACATCTCTCTGAGTGTACACTGACTAGATTCTAGGCATTGTGGATCCAATGGGACCACAGCAGATCCCACCTCGGGGGACAGAAGATGGCTGAGTTACATCCAGTCTCACTACTGAACCATTGTGTCGACACGCACTTGGACAAGAACGTCACCTTTTTTTTTTACTAGGCCTCTGCTCCCCTGACGGACAGATAGCAAAGTTGGCCTTTGTTGTTCTAAGAGAGCTACCTTGCTAGGGTTCTACGTTTGCCATACTGAATACTATCCAGGAACAGCAGGAATCATTATGGAATTAAACCCCATCTACTCTAAAAAGGCTCTTCATTCCCAAGATGCTGGCCCATGCTTCCCTAAATCGTCACCTGGGTGATTACATATGAGGTTGTTCCACACCAAACATGATAATAAATCAAATCTTATCAGAATTGAGCTATAAATCTGTGAAGACTCCAATAATTTCTAGCCAAGGGAATAACACCACAAAAGTACTTTTTAAACTAATTACTCGGATTCCAAAGCACGGCCCTAATGAGCCTTCTTTCTGCCCAGAACTTACTAAGAGGAAAGGACTACGTTCTGGTGCAGTAATTACCGCTTTCCCCTTCAAACTTCTAACTGGAGATCGATGCTGCATTTTAAGACCCATTGATTTACAATTAGCCTGGCTTTCCTGCTAAAGTGTTTTTTAAGCAGAGTTTACTTTTATTTTATTTTGAAATCTCTGAGATCTGGTTCTTGGATTTTACACCCTCGTGAGAGGGGACTGGAAATCTCCAAGAGGAAGATACTCATCAGAACAGAGAGGCGGAGAGCCATGAAAATCAGAATCAGGAGGGTGGATAACGGGGAAAAGGAACTTAGTTTTTTCACAAGATCCACGAGAAAACAAAATTTGAAAAAAAAAAAAAAAAAAGCCAAGACTTGTGCCGAAAAGGGGAAGGAATGAGGAAATCTAAAGAGAGGAAGCAGGAGGCAGGGTGGTAAGAGGAGAGCACTGGGCTGGCGGCCTCATCAAGTGTAGCTGCTGTCCTGGGCGGCGGGAGTAGCTCTTTATTGCCTCGGCTATTTATTAGCATCCACGGGAAGGGGGAGAAAAAAGAAAAGAAAAGAAAAGAAAAAGCTTTGTGCATCTTTGCAAAACAAAGCACTAGTTAAAAATAGTGTGTGCAGCAGGGACAGTGTGCTAACATGAGGGTCCTGGCAGCTCCAGCATCTTGCACAATCTGTCCCATGAGGAGAGAAGAAGTAAGTGAAGCAATTAAGAATTTCATGCTGATTGCTTCAAGCATGTTTTTCTATGCCATAAAGATAATAGCATAAAGGATACGGCCTTGCTTCCCTCCCCCTCCTCTGCCTGGCGACTTCTGCCTTCTGTCTTTGGGACTCTTTCTCTTCTTTGCCTCCCCTGGTTGAGGACTGAGGTGCTGGGTAGCTGGACTGGCACCACCTGATGCAATCGCTCCCCTGCCTGGAGGAAGAGCCAGGGCTCACTCTCGGGAGCCGGGCCCTCCCTGCTGCTGGCCCAGGGCAAACCCAGGAGAGGAGCCACGAGCTGGGCTGCATTATCGAAGCCCCAGAGATGGAAGGACCTGAAAACGGGGAGATGGCCTCTGAGGCCGGGAGATCCAGGTTCTCCGTGGCCCCTCCTGCCACTGCTGCTCTGGGCCCGTCCCTAGTGCCAGCTCCCGAAAGGGATGAGGGAAAGATGGACCTGGAAAGTGAAAAATAAAATCCCCCCAACGACTCTAAAGGGGGGAGGGGACAAAAGCCACTAACTTTTTGCTTTTTTTTTTTTTTTTAACATTATTTTATAGCAAGATCGTATGGGCCAATTTCAAAGACTAATACGAAAAAAGTGCAATTAAATCCTTGAAAAACTGACAGATCAGCAAAACAAAACCACCCGGAGGAGAGCCCGATTGAGCCTCATTAAGAAGGAGTTCAGCCTGTTTTTAAAACCCTTCTTAACCCTTATCTGGGTACCTCCCAGCAGTGAGGGCTCCCAATGCGGCTGGCATAATTAGTGTCAGAATGGAAAGGGGGAAAAAATCAACCTAGGAAATAGAAATTAAAACACAAATTTAAGAGGGGGGTGGTGTTTCAAATGGAAAAACCATTCCAAATTCAAACAATCTCCCGCTCCCGTCAGTCCATCGGAGAGCAATGGGGTGACAATAAAACGCTCCACCATACCCAGAGACAAATATGTTCCAATTAAACAGAGGGCTGGGGCCGAGTGAGAAGATTTATGCCGCAATGCGCCATCGCCAACCTCTCCCCCTTCCTCCCAAAATATATTCCACATTGTGGTCACATCAACTCCAGGAGGCTGAGTTAATGGCAGACGAACGGCAAATTGCACTGACCTCTACATCAATTATAACCATCACGTCTGACAATGGGGAAAATGAGATCTGGTGACAAATTTCCGCACCTCCAGCCCCCAGGATCCCCCAAAGCTGGCATGTATGCACATGTGTGAAACAGCATGTGCATGAGGGCCAGCGAGCACATCGCATGTGAAGCCACTAGCCCATAATAAGGAGATGCGGTGCTGGGCTCCATTATAGGAGAGCCCGCTGCTTCGGAGGGAATACTCTGGAGATAGGGAAGATGGCAGAGAGATGAGCCATTTTATTAAATCAGGCAAATTCTAATTTATTCTGCAGAGACCGAGGAAAGAAAATGGATTCATTCCCAGACTATCTCCTGAGCCCGCTCCGATCACCTCAGCAGAGGAAGGAGGGGAACCAAAGGTGCCAATGGCTCACCTGGAAATCACAGGACAGTTTCCCCCCTTTAAAAGGCAGACATGAAAATAGGTCTATTTCAACTCTTACACCAGGAATTTGGGAAAGAATGCTTACACTGGAGAAACTCAGGGGTTCTCCTCTGCCTTCCGGTTTACTCCAGTAGGTGAAGGGGCTTACGAATTTGATTCACTGCAATATGAAATCAGAAAGGTGACCACAGGCAAGAGAAGAAGCTGGCAAGGACAGACAATAGGAATCGTGGGACATTTCCCCCACCGGCAAGAAACACCCCCTGCCCAACAGCAGGCACAGAAATGGTGGTTTCCAGGAAAGTTGGAAAAAATGGAAAAAAAGAGCACCACGCACAGACACTGCCCTTCATCGACAAAAGGCACTGGTTGTCTAGACTGCAATGAGAAAACCCAGGTTTTAATTAAACATTCCATGAGGGTAGTTTGGCTCCCTAGATGGGCCAACATTTCACTTGTGTCTCGGGTTAGCTTGGCCATGAGCTCCAGGTGGTATGAAGGGAAGGGAACGGGTGACAGAGGATGTGTTAACTGCAAAGCTGGCCACTCTACCTGTCTGTGGATCCCCCGCCACGTTCAAGAACGGAGGAGAAGCCAGTGAGACTGCCATGAGCAGCGGCGCCGTGCTCAGACCGTAAGCCGCCAGTGACACTGGACCACTCGTGGCTGGGAACGTAAGATGCTATTCTAAGTGTTCTAACTGCGGTGGGGGTGGGGGGGCAGCCCAGGGAGCTTCCTGTGCCCCCAAGTGAAGAACTGCTTCTCTGTCAAAGCATCGGCCAGGGGTAGCCAGCTCCCGGAGAGCCCCTTCTCACTAAGAGGAATTCACAGCAGCTGGGATACCTTCAAGCTCCCAAAACTACGGGAGGGGGGAAAAAGCAATCTCCCTCTTCACCTGCTTTTACAATGCCCGGGCAGTGGGCAGACAGGAGGTACCCATGGATTCCCAGGGAAGAATTACAGAGCAACGCTTCCAAGGCACAGAAGAAACTCTTCTGAGACTATGTACCATCAACCCTCTCCCTTCTCAAGAGCTGTGAATGGATATGAAACTTGTCGTATCGGCAACCGTGTCACCCGTGATGGAAAGAAGACAGCCACCTTCTGCTGGACCCTGCGGAACCAACAGCTCGGGCTGTCTTCACCCCCAGGTCAAGTAGAATGTGCCAAGTGCATGGGGTGTGGCTTATAGGAACAGACAGGCAGGGTGACCACTTTTCATTCCAAGCCTCCCAAGGGCAATCCACCCCCGAGACAGCCAACCTGGAGAGCTCCCCACGAGACCTGCAGGCTCTGCTTCCGACTGTACTTCCTCCCCAGGAGCTAAGTGCAGCTTTGGCCACCATAACCCCACACCCCCCTACACGCTTTTCAAATGCTTCCGACTCTGAAAATAGCCATGTCAAATGCCGAGGAATCCAAGATGGCCAGTCAGCTAATACACATGCCTAGCACTGAGCTCTCTTCCAAGGCATTTCTAATCAAATCTCTGAAAAGAAAGCCTGTAACAGAGCGCACTAGTTGGCAAGATGCTCTATGCTGTGTAAGACCCAAGGCTTACCAAATTCCAGGGTAATCAATACACTTTCGGTTTTACAGAGCACCCACACTATTTTGGTTTTTCAAGAACAGGAAAATCTTCAGAATATGTGACAATGGAAAAATCAGAACAACAACACGGACTAAACAAACTTAATTTGAGGTTTAAAAATGCAGTGGAGTCCTCTTCCCCCATCTTCACGCTGCTGCCCTGCTAGGTTTGTAATGAACTGGGAAGTCTCTTGATGGCCCTGAAGACTGAGCAACTCATTCATTCCACCGGAGGGGAAAGGCCAAGTTGCCTTCCCTACCAGAACCCTTCATCTCCCAGACAAAGAAAGGTTTTTCTTGCCCTTTCCACCACTTGATTGTGTGAACTGCCTACAGAGCAAGGGAAGAGGACCGCAGCTCCTCAGCCTGAATGCGAGGCAGCCAATCAGAACTAATCTCTGCGCTAGAAGTAAATTCAGTCTGTTCTATGATCTGGTACCCAGGAGGGCTCAGGCGGTGGGGAGTGGGGTGGGCTCGCTTCCCTGGTTATTCCCCACCCCAGACCCCAAAAACTAACCAGGGACTTTCTGGGCAATGCCCTTCCACCACAGTCAGCCATGGAAGAAATTATTTGACATCAAGCCCAAAACTAAGTCCAAACCAATGAGTTTGACTTTATGACTTATTTATTTATTTATTTCTTCCTTCGCGAACAGAAGGTTAATATAAGAGCAACTCCTTGGCAAACCTTTAAGGGTAATTCAAGCGACACTGATGTGAATCAATGTTCTCTTTGTGAACACATTACTTGGCAGAAACTGGCTTTTTGTAACCCCCTTAAACCTAGCCAGCAAAACAAAAAGAAGGGGGAAAATGTCCTTCAAACAAAAGGATGAGGTGAAAATAAAGAGAGGGTCGACTGCACTTTATTCTCTTTCATAGAAGCAAATGGATCTAGTGCTTTTATACATTAATCAATCAATATCACTGACTGTACATCAGCAGGGTAGCCAAGTTATGAATGACCTTTCTGGCAAAGAGGACACTTTTAATGCTCATAAGACTGCTCATAGCTTAGCAACTTTCCGAATTTATGCCTGCATGATTACCCCTTAGAGGCGAGTGGCCGTTAGCACTGCACTAAATATGGCAAGGTTAGTCATTTCCAATTTGTGCAGAGGGAAGGAGGGATGTGGACATGCTGCCCCATTTCTGCATGGGCTGCCACAACCTGAGCGAGGTAGGAGGGCAGAGGGCCTGGGAGGCACGGTCTCCGCCCCACCAGCAGACTGGCTTCCCTTTGGAAAGCTGGCCGGGCCTCTTGTTCAGCTGTGGGCCAATCCAAACAGGGAAGTTTCAGGGAGCTAATCTCGAAAGCTATGCCCAGCTCGACTTCAGCTCCTGCTGCTTCTCACACTCCACTGCTGTGGCCGCCGAGCTGGCAGGCGGGCCGGGCTGGCCACAGCAGGGGCATTCCCAGGCTACCTCTGCATCCTCTCCCTGCCGGCTCCTGTCCATGTCTGCAAGCCCTCCCCATGTAGACTGGACTTCTCCAACTGGGCAACACAGCTCCATGTTTCCAAAAAAAGAACAGACCTTCCATCTTTCGGTTGTTCCCAGAGTCCTGGGATCGAGTCCCACATCGGGCTCCTTGCTCGGCGGGGAGCCTGCTTCTCCCTCTGCCTCTGCCTGCCACTCTGTCTGCCTGTGCTCGCTCTCTCTCTCCCTCTCTCTCTGACAAATAATTAAAAAAAAAAAAAAGAAATCCACAGAAGGGCATTTCTACCAAAAAGATGGATGTTGACTTACTCTTTCTAGAAATAACCAGCTCAGATAAATAAACAGTTAAGACAATTCTCTTTCTTTCCCCCTCTTACCAGCTCAGCCATTCTCTTCATGTCCAGAAGGCAGCAAAGTTCTCTGGATTCCATTTTTTTGTGGGTGGAAAGGGGCCAAAGGGCTCTCTGTGGGTGTGGATTTCTGTGACAAGCATTATCGTCTCAGTGAGGTTGAGGAGAGGCAAGAGACAAAACCTACTCCCCATTACCACCTCAGCTTTCTTACCCAGCTTCCTTGTCCTAAAAAGCTCTGGAAAAATCTGTTGGTTCATCCACAAGATCCCGCTTATTTCTGTTTCCCATAGAGGGAGGAAAAAATACATCTGGGAAATTAAAACATGGCTTTAAATTCCTCCACATGACAACAGAAGAAACCTTAGGCTCAAGCTCATGGTCTTCACTAGGATTCAGGTGGCGATCAGGGCAGACAGGAGCTATGCCAGCACCATTGTCTGATCTGCAAAGACTTGCCCGTGATGCAAGATCAAGGCAGGGTGCTGGTTAAGCAAATCCAACAGTTTGGTTGTGGCCACTTCTGGTTATGGACGTAAGGACACCTCTGTCTGGCTGCTCCTGGTTCATATTCCTGAAGTCCGTGGAGTTTGTTTAGGGAAGACCCAACTCCTACAGTATTCTCAACAGAAAGTGAGCCGCCAGGCTACAAGATCCTGAGTCCAGTTTCCAGAAACGGGTGATCAACAACAACAAAATCAGGGAGAAGAGGAGCTTGTGTCAAGGGCTATAGCTGGGACATCTCTGAAGGGGTGGAAAGTTCTTCCATTGGTGCTTCTCAGGGTGATAGATGTTTGCGGCTCCTGGCATGGTGGGGAGGCAACACCCCCCAACAGCTGCAGCCCCACATTCCCTTCCCTGTGGACGGAGGCCTCCCTCTCAGGGTCCATCCTCAAATACCTAACGCTGCTCTCGTCGCCAATTTTTTTCAATACATTTGGATTCCCATCCAGGAAATCTACTTTCTGTTTAGGGCAGGGAGGAAAACACAGAGCCTGTTCTAGTGGGTCACCCCTGAAGGAGTAGGTCTGGGCCGGGGCAGAGACATCCTCTTTCCTGTTTCATCAGGAATCATCCTGAGCCTCTCCATTTTCCCGTGGGAAGCTGCCAATCCACATACTTTAACAGCTATTAAAAAAAAGACCTGCTAAAGTACAGTGTTTTCCTCTTTTCATCATTTAACAAATATCAAAAACTTGTCCCTCTCTGCCTCTTTCATAATTTACAGACTTCTAGGTCACCTTTGGAACTGCCGCCCTGTGTCCATCCCTCCTGTGGAGGGCAAGGATTTGGCGAAACCCTCTATCACCCATCCTTTCCAGATTTTGACCCAAGCCTGGCTCTAGCCCTGCCATCTCTCGAAAATTCACCCCATATCTCACAACTAAAGATTGTGAAATTTTTTTAGAGGGGGATCAAACTGACTTTATAGGCTCTCAGAGTTTCCCCATATTACAAACATTATTTTCACCACTTTCCCTCATCTTGCTGTCCTCCCTGGCCGACAGCAACTAGTCCACTGACGCCTTCCCCTTGTACCTTCTCTTTTATCATCCTACCCGCTGGCCGGCAGGCAGACAGACATGTCCGCTTCCGTAGGCCTAGACTTCTCTTCTGGAAGCCCCTTGGTACCTAAGATTCCCTACAGCCCTAGGGATGTCTTGTTTCAGACGTCACACAGCGTGTCCCCCTTCTGTATAGTGAAATTTCTCTATAAAGAATAATATCAGCAAGGATAAAGGGGCATTAGATCTTTCCTCCAGGCATTTGCTGGAAACTCTCACAGTAGTCATGGTGCAGAGCAAACCTAACCCCCAAGACGAGGGGAGACAGCAACTCAGATGAGGACAGGCCACCCCATTTTAGGTGAGCACCACACGAGCATCCCTGTGGCCCCAGGTGTGTGAGAACTAGTTCCACCTTGGATCTTAGACGAATCCTCAAAATCCGTAGAAAGAAAATATTTTCCCACTCGCACACTTATTTCACTACACCAAGGACTCCGTTACCCTTAGGAATTTTAGTCCTTTGAGATCAAGAGAACAATCCAGCACCCCTAAGGAAGCTCCAAACGTTTCCCTGCAAACCAGAGTCCGGGACTGGAAGAAGATATCATAGAAGATTCTATCAGAAAAACTGAAATCAGCAAGATGCCAAAGATTCAAGAACATTAAGTACTTATGATTGAAAGACTTCACACAAGGAACAGATTTTCTATCTCATTTTCGATGTCTCCCACTTCCTGAGACAGAAGCCTCTATGTGCACAGGAATGTGTGACATGGTGTAAACTATGCCACCTACAGCTGAGTCCAACCATGTCAGGCCTCTCTTAAACTCCTCGTCTTAGAGCATTCAAGCCCCCAGCTCTGGGCCCCACTTACAGAGTTGGGGCTAGTGATCTATGTTACCTGCCTCCTCTTCTCCAAGACACACCAACCCCACTGGCCTTCCTACTGCCCCAGGGCCTTTGCACCAGCGAGGCCCTCAGTCTGTCGCCCATGTTCACTACCATGCCTGCAAGGCTCTGAAGATGCCTGACACAGAGGAAGCTTCATGAAATACAAATTAGAAAACATACAGGCACGTGTACACACATAACTCCATCAATTATTTAGTAGAAACTCAAAGTACTATGTGCCCATGTATTTGTACATGGTTGTGAGGAGGTGCTTACCCCACATCTTAGGAAGATGCAAAGTATTCCCATGCCACTCCAACAGTTTAAACATTAGATTTTAGAAACAGGTTGTCATGTATCAAAAGACACACATATACAACTTTGAAAGCTTCCTATAAACTTGTGAATGAAGTGCCAAACCTCTCAAGGTGGCCCATGTTCCCCTGAGCCTCTCCTCACAGGCACCCATGCTCCCAAGTCACAGTGGGGATGCACACCATGGCTACCCATTCCAGTTCCTACTGTGGCCTCAGTCAGAATCTGTACCAAGAATGAAAGCCATCCATCATCCCCATAGCAAGCTGTTTGGAAACATCCAGATGTTATAGTTTGAAGATGGAGCCTATGACCATCTAATGGAAGTCGTGTTCAGCTTCTGAGTCATGATGATACGGAATGAAAATGGATAGTCTCTGGTATCCTGGAGGACACGAGTGAAGTTGGGGGTGGGGGTGGTCAGTATATCTCCAGCCAGGAGAGCCTGAGCAGGCGCTAGGGGAGAAGAACACCTACCAGAATATTTTAAAAAGTGGATCTGCATTCTTTCCTACCCTCAAGCTAGTGATGGACAGCTCAACTATCTCTATGAACTATTTTACATAGAAAATGAACATTATCCTAAGAGCCTAAAAAGAGTTTTTTACATTCTCAAAATGAACCTGTGACTTGAAGGACTACTACCACCATGTGTTTCCAGGGGACTGCCATGTAGCCAGACAGAGCTGGAATTAAATGACAAGACCAAGGACCAGGCTGTGGACCAGGTGGGCCACAAGGGAAGGAGGCCAATGGGAGAAGGCATTCATGGCAAGACCTCACCACAGTCCATCACCGTCATCCAGGCGGGCTCCCACTTCACAAACAAGCAACTGGGTCCTGAGTTAGGTGATGGGTGTGTCATATGAACCTTCTCCCTTGAAGGTAGTCCATCGTGGGTCATGTCAGACATCCGGGCTGTGACAAACCTTTGTTATTAGCACTAGTGCTTCAAATGTTCTCTAGTGAGTGTCAAAAATGAACTCAGACCTTGTCTCCACCCAATGTGTCAACCTAAGGGCAGGAGTCAAGACCCACAGTCTACAGAGTGAGATACAGGAAACAGAGAGACAGGCTTCTTGCAGCTGAGACGGAAGGGGCCTCTCATTGCCTACGACTGGCCAAGGAGGCAAGTCACCATTGTGCTCAGGGTTACCTCCAACCCACAACAAAGTCCTCCATCATTGAGGCCGGTTCCTCCCAAAGTCACCACTGATGGAGGCCCTGGTATCTTCCAGGAAGGCCCTCCGTGGGACTGTGTGTCCTGTGGGCCAAGGACATGCTTATGCTATGTGTACTTGTCTGAAGCACGAAATGTGGAGCAGGGCTTCCCGTGTCCCCAAGGATAGAGGAAATGCCACCTTGAAGATTCCACACAACTCCCGGGCAGTCCTAAGTGGGAGAGGAGGACCCAGTCTCCCCCAAGATCCACCAACACTAGACCCCTCCCACAGGAAGGAAATGGGTGTACTGGAGCTCAGACCAGAAAGATAATGCGAGGCTTCCGGCCATGAGGAGCCCCAAGTGGAGGGAGGAAAAAAAGGAACAAAGAAATCATTGTGGGGCAGATAAAATGAAAATCTGGCAGGGCTCTGTCCTAACCAATGATCCAAGAATGAAATGAGACTAACTTTTCTCCCTTGGCAAATGTACTGTAGGTCAAGGCACTGTGCTTGGAAAAGAGATCAGGAGAGGGAGAGAAATGGGAGAGACTGAGGATCAGAAAGAATGTGCCAGGCTTCATGCTAAGTGAGGCACTCTAATGTACATCCTCTCACTTAACTGTCATATGGGAATTAATGAGACAGACCCCCAAATGCGCAAAAAAAATCCCCTTTTACAGATGAGAGAACTGATGCTTTAGAGATGTGCAGTTGGGAGCCTCAAGTAAACATGAGAAATTTTTGTATGCCTTCATTTTTCTTGAGTGAAGGATCATTTCATTCATCAGATCACCTGAAAAGGTCACAAATCTCTGGGTTAGGTAACTTGACCAAGGTCAGCCAGTTCAGCAAAGCTGGGATCAAAACTCCCATGTAACTTTGAAAAGCTCTTCCCATCCAGGTCTGATGTGACAGTCTCCAAAGTTCACTGCATAAGAAAGGAAGGAAAAGAACCACAGAAGGGTTTCCTCAGAGTTGAGGAACTGCAGAGGGAAATGGGGTGGCCTCTGGGTCACGGCAGAATGTCTGAAGACATTCACAGCCCCTTCCAGCCTCTTCTATAGGGTCTTCCAAGCAGTGTCACCTTTTGAACACATTCAGTATCACCGGAGTGCCATTTTTTTCATGGAACCCAACCAGAATGCCCTATCCATCATGGACCCAGGCACAAACACACTACCCAACAGCAGCTGCTTTACCTGATGTCAAAAAATGACCTGGCAATGAGAGAAAAAGCAATAAAAAGCCACATGCCCTAAATTATAGGCTTCCTAGAAGGAAGTTCTGCAAAATATGAAAGTTCATTATCTTTGGGGAGATGGAAGTCTTATCCTCATGGGCTCTGTGTTTTCCCAACCTCTCATACACACATGGCACTTGAAGACATAATAACCACACACTGCTTTCTCTGTTTTGGAGGGGAGCTGCATACACAGTAATTAAAAATGCATCTCAGTGACATGAATGTTTCCCAGCAGTGGGCTGAGCAAAAATGACCTGCAGGATCCAGTGTTGAGTCTCACTAACCCAGCATGAGACCATCCACTGGCCTTCTCACCACCAGCCTCGAACATACCAGAAACCTCCCATCTGTGACCTTGCTGAGAGAATACTCCCTTAATTCTGCTACACAAAGTGAAAGATGGTGGAGGGAGTGTATAATGTGATTATCCTGACTAGTCACACAAAGTTCAGAAAAACCAGCACTTTATAAACCAGGTCCCAAATGGCATCACGCAGGTAACAGAACCCTGGATATGCGCACCTTATCCAATGAAGAGATGTACCTTGTACCATTCAGAGTAGGAAGACAAGTACTGTTTCTTAATTGTGCCCCCCCCCAACCCCACAACCCTGCTCTGACCTCTTCTATCTAGAGGAGAGAAAGAGACATAAAACACCTTTTGGAACATAAAACAAGCCCAAATCTGGAGCAACACCGTGATCCTGCAAGCTAGTGCCCTCTGGGGTCAACAAGCAGCTGGACTCTTCTTCCCTTTACTGTGGACGGCAGCTTACACCTCAAATCCACATGTATTTGCTTGGATTATCTGGTTTTTTGCTCATATAGTCATTTCCTGTCAATTTTCTGGCCAAGGTAAAAAGTAACAGACTCAGGAAGAGGATGAGCTTTTGCAGAAACAGAAGAGAAGTGATGCTGTATAGCACTGGGCACTCTCTTCACAAGGCGGCAGCCTTCCTCTCGTAATGATAATCCTGGTCCATGCACCAACTTTTCAGGTGGTTTTTCTGGGCTGGTTCTCACTGACCATCAAAAGGGCTGAACATGGAGCAGGACAAAGACAACAAGAGCAAAGAGGACATGACAGAGTAAGTGTGTTGGACAGGGCATCAGTGTGTGCTCAGAGCCCATTGCAGGACCCACAGGAATCTAGGAAGATGACATCCAAGGAGGGACGCCTGGGTGGCTCAGTTGGTTAAGCAGCTGCCTTCGGCTCAGGTCATGGTCCCAGCGTCCTGGGATCGAGTCCCACATCGGGCTCCTTGCTCAGCAGGGAGCCTGCTTCTCCCTCTCCCTCTGCCTCTGTCTGCCTGTGCTTGCTCTCTCTCTCTCTCTCTTTCACAAATAAAGAAATAAAATCTTAAAAAAAAAAAAAAAGATGACATCCAAGGAAACACGGCCTTGGCTGAGCTATGAATCAATGGGATAGATCCTGGATCGGCAGCTACTGATCAAAGCAACATAAGAAACAGTCCCTGCTCCACAAAGGTTTAAGATTTTAGGATTAACAGTAAGAAGATATTACATAGCCAAAGTTGTCAAACCTTTCTGGAACAATAGGAGATAAATAAACAGCACATAATTATAATTATGTGTAAGACTCTGTGGTACTGATTAAGCAATATATTTCCTTGGAAAAGTGGGAATGAGGGGAGAATATGTGGTTTCAAAGATAACATCCTTTCCATGCTTCTTTCTTCCCCACATGGGCTTCTCAATTTACTCTCTCCCAATGAGAGCATCAGGACCCACCTTGGTATCCACATCAGATACCTTGCAATCATCCTTGGCTGCTTTCTATTTCTTCCTGATGGGACCACCTAAACAGCAGGAAGTGTCTCGTTTTTTTTTTTTTTTTAAGATTTTACGTATTTATTTGACAGAGAGAGAGAGAGACAGAGCACGCGAGTGCACAAGCAGTGGGGAGCAGCAGAGGAAGAGGGAGAAGCAGCCTCACTGATGAGCATGGAGCCCAATGCGGGACTCGATTCCAGGTCCCTGGGACCCCAGGAACATGACCTGAGCTGAAGGCAGACCCCTAACTGACTAAGTTACCAAGGGGCCCCGAAGTTTCTTAGTCTT